>CATIWM010084727.1:0-41431 GCA_949671775.1 Mallotus repandus | reverse complement strand
ATTTTTCTTATTTTTTATTCTCTGTTATCATTATTTTTCATTTTTATTTTATCCTTATATTTATTTTTAATTTTCTCTCATTTTATTTATTTATTTATTTTCCGTTATCCTTATTTCTTATTTTTTTATTTTTTTATTTTTTATAACTCATATTTAATAAATAATTAAAGTTTCAAATGTCCTAGGAAAATATTTTAAAATATAAATTTGTATATTTATATATATATTAGGCTGATATTATTTTATTCATTTTATACATGAAAAAGAAACTAAAATATACAAATAATAAAATAGAAATAAATGAAAAATATTTCAAGTTTCCTACATTTGAAAAAAGATGGGCAATTGAATTCAAATTAATTGATATGTGTATATCAATTATTTTTATTTATTTTTTATTTTATTTAATTGAATACAATTATATTTAAAATTTATTACTCAAGACCAACTATTTCTTTGATAATTTTACTAACTATTTATACTTACTCAAATTATCATATTCAAATATTATTTTGAATTTCAGATACAAATAACATTCAAATAACATGTTTTTAGGTGGAGGAAAATATTTCAATAATATTCAGATAATTATTTATCATTTTTAGATGTTGTTTTGAGTTTCCGATACTGTTTTGAGTTTTCGATACGAATAATATTTAGAAAATATACTGGTTTGAGTTTTAGATACGAATAATATTCAGAAAATGTATTGTTTTGTGTTTTAGATACTGTTTTAAGTTTCAAATACTTATAATATTAAGATAATATATTGTTTTGATTGTATTATATATGAATAATATTCAAAAAATATATTATTTTTTAGTATCATTCTTATTATTTCTTAAGCTGGTTATGTAACAAAAATTTTAACTAATAATTTTTGTTAATTTTTAACACAATTGGACAATACAAACCCAACTTTTTTTTGAAAAAAATATAAATTTTTTTCAATAATAATATATTTCAGATATTGTTTTGAGTTTTAGATAAGAATAATATTCAGAAAATGTACTGTTTTGAATATTTTAGAGTTTCATATACAAATAATATTAAAAAAATATATTATTTTGATTGTATCATATACGAATAATCTTCAGAAAATGTACTATGTTTAAGTATCATTCTTTATTAATTCTTAAGCTTGTTGTGTAACAAAAATTTTAATTAATAATATTTGTTCATTTTTAACACAATTGGACAATAAAACCCCATTTTTTTAAAAAAATATATAACTTTTTTATTTTTTTGATAATAATATATTGATATAAAATATTAAAAAATTATGAAAAAATTGTTCTCCAAACCAAAAAAAATTATGAAAAAAATCGAGTGGCTGACAAGCTACCTAGTATCACATTTTCAGCTAACTAACATAAACTATTTTAAAATGAACATGTTGTGATAAAATTTGAATAAGAGTGCAATTACTCGATTCGATGCCATCGCAACATTACCCATCATTAGGCAAAGTTCTTGGTGTGTATAGGGTAGAGCAAAATAGAATGGAATTAAACCAAGTGAAAGTTCAATGGAAGAACAAACTAAAACTCATTTCACTCCAATGCACTACGATATTCTGCACATGTTCTTAGGAACTTAAACTCTAACTGCTACTACAATACTACAAAACCAAACTACAGTTGAAGAAAAAATGGTTGTTTATAACACAACCAATAGCTACAGCCTATAGTCTATTTCTTTAACAAAAGAAAAGAGAAAAAACAAGATGGGAGTTCTTGATAAGTTCATTTGGATCCAGTAGCAGTCCTTTCCATATGAAAATAAAAACCTCCTCCTCCATGAAGATATGAGATTCTTAAATAGCCTCCAACCACCACCAAAAAAAAAAAAAACATTAGGGTAGTAACCAATACTAATCTGAGAACATTTGAAAAAAAACCCTAGAGGAACTAAAAAAGAGATTAAAGCCCAACTTATACATCTATCTAGTTAATTTACAAAACAAAAATAATGCCAAGAGCATGGTACATTGATAATAATGTAATGTTGCACCCATGGCTTACAAAACAAAATTTATGGTGTTTTATAGATAACAAAGACCATTTACTAGTACGAATTTAACCAAAATATTACTAGAGATGTAAGATTCAAGACATGAAGAAATTGCAGCAATCTTCAAAATTAGCAACTAAAGCTACGATTAGAACAATTATTGCTTTCAATTTCTCAAATACTAGTTATTTCATCAACCATCCATCTAACAGAAAAGATACAAGATAAAACAAACATCCCTATCCATGAAATTTCTGCAAAGCCCTCACTTCTTTTGCCAAGCATAAAATCGATCAACCATTGTAGATTATGCATTTTTTAAAATTAATACCTCTGTACATTTTACCCAAAACAACAGCAAAGATAAGAGAATCTACCCATTAAATCATAATGTAAAAAGATGAAATATGAATGTTGTTAAAATTCAAAAAAAAAAAAAACAAATGAGAGTGCAAGTGTAGGACATCAAAATGCTGATTGAACATGGTACAATTAATACACACATGATGCTAATTGAACATGATACAATCAACACACACATGAGAAAACATAGGACAGGAACAACATCCAGATGAATCATATTCTGTTTTTACATGTGAAAATTAAGTGTTGATTAAGCGTATAAACAATAGTTGGCGAACCCTCATTTTCATGAATCAAATGCAATTTACTGGAAAAAGACCACCACACCCAAATAGTGAAATTCATATGAGTGAAATAAGAATTGGGTTCTTGATCTAGGATTCAAGGAATTGAAATCCAAGCTCAAGATCAAAGAAAGAAACCAAATTAAGATAGAATAATTAAGCATTTAACTGAAAGGAAACAACACCAGGAGGATGAAAATCGATGTCTTTGTTGCAGCAGCACGTCTATGGCTGTGAAGAAAATAAAAAAACAAAGAAGAAGAAAAAGACGCAGCAGGAGGAAAAGCAACAACGACGTTTTTAAAGCACACATGTAATTTTAAAAGAAGATAGGGCACGCGTGTAATTTTGAGAAAAATATAGAGCATTTGATGTTAACGCCCTTTGTTTTTTGGGTAATTTTGTAAAAATTCCTTCTTATTTTCTACGACATGATTAATATAGTACCCGCATCACTTCGAAACCACAAGAATAAGAATGGCGTCGAGAGCACTCAGGTTGTGCATGAGTCTTGGAGAATTCAAAGTATTTCGAAAAATTAAACTAAAAATTTTTAAAATTACAAATTTTTATTGACCATTTGACTTTTTCCAAACTGAACTATCCCAAAAATTTATATTGGGACTGATCCAGAGAATTTTAATTCTCCGAACTGAGATCCGTCCTGAACCGCTCCGAATTGTATTAAACCAAAGAACCAAAACTAGAACCGATAATTTAATAGAATTAGAGATATATACATATATATATATATTATAAAGATTAATATTATATTATAAAGATTTTTACTCATTTTAATTGTTTGAAATAAAAAATTTTGCTCATCAATCAAATAATATTAAACACAAAAAATAAATATTAAAATAGTAAATAGTGTTTTAGAATATTATAGTACAATTAAGTTTGAAACATTTAAATTCACCTTCAATAATAAATTGTAATATAATATATTTTTTCAATAGCTATAGTATTGTTATTATTATTTTATGATATATATTGTTTATATAAAATTTTTATAAAAAAATATATAATAATTATATGTTATATTAGAGTGTATTATAAAAATTTTAATAAAATTTTTATAGTAAAAAGTAATGATTAATAAAACTATAAAAATCATTTAATTTTAATTTATGCTAAGATTATGAAATGATTTGTAGTTTATTAGTTCAATTTGAATTATATCTTTATCTATTTTTAAATTGGAGAAAAATCAATCTCCAAACCAAATAGAATTAAAATTTTTAATTTGGAGAAGAATTGATCTTCGTACTGAATTTAATTGAAAATTTTAATTTTCAAAATGAACTAAACCGAACCGAACAAAAAATTTAGAGCAATTTCATAATTTTAATTTTTAAATTTTTGAAAGCAATTTCAGACATTCTTCAAACCGAATCGGATCATGCACACTCTAGAGAGCACAACTTTCTCGCAATCTTAAAGAGCTTTGGATTATGGCTAGTCAATCCGCGTGCACGGGAGATGTTAAGTTTCAAATCTCTGGCTTTGTCAACTTCTAACATTGTGTTTCCTTTGCACGTAAACATTCAAAGACTAGGCAGATGAGAACCAGAACTTGAGTCTCGAGGTATTCACTGATTCCACAAGAGGATAGAATAAGATGTGGCCTTTTGCTTAGGTCTTAGTACTGTCTTGATGCAGACACATATGACCCTGATACCTCTTACGAAGGAAGTTCAAGTTGAGTACTGGCTAGCTTGATTGATAATGCAGAGTCATATGGATTGGGTACCTGTAAATACAGTTGGCTTGGTAATTAGAATTACACAACAGTGGCTGCATATCATATGGGCCTTGATGGATTTTAGGTACAAATGGTTGTATCATACATATAATATTCAAGGAGCAGGGTTGTCACCTTGTCAACTTTTGAGCTGGAAAATTCATGATCTTTAGCCCCACCATGTTCTATTCTCTATTGCATCTTTGATTTATCTGGTGTATAGTATAGATGCTCGCAAATAAAGCATTTGCCGCAAGAAAGTATAGAAATTGCAAAAGTATTTTATCATCTACCTTTAATCAAAGGCATCACCTTTCTGTTCCTTTTCTTGGAGCCTTCAATGTTTTCCCCCTTTTCTTAAATGAACACTACTTTTTCCACATTAATATCCCCAAAATTTGACTAAATCATGACTTATTTCATGCTAAAAGAGTTCACCAAAAATATTTTGAGATATAAAATTTAAATTCAGTTATTATCGAATTATAAAATTATTTAGATTCATTTTAAAATGTACTTTTAGTATAAAATTCATCGAGATTTACGTTATTTAATTTTCATATTAACTAAAAAAACTAATATTTAAATATTAGATATATTGTTAAAAAATTTACTAATTAAATTTATTAAAAAATATATAATAATTAAATATTTTTTATAATACCCTGAATAAATCAAAATGTGAAATTTGAAATTTTTTTAAGAAATCCATTCTGTTAACAAATCAAATTACAAAAAACACCTCAAAGAAGCAATGAAATTTCGTACTCGAAAAGTGTGAGCCGCATTTCTCCGCTGCAACAGCTGCACCTTTGTCTCTTACTATGATATATATATCAATGCCAGCTTTTTTATAGCATTTGAGTTCTTCACTTCACTTACTGTACTGCTCCACTCGGCCCTCGCCCAGGAGCGAGTCACCGAGAGGAAAAGAATCAATCTTTTTTGGTACCCAGTGGAGAGAAGAGAAGAAAAGAAAGAGCATGGAGAGGGCTCTAACAAAAGTTAGCAGCTTGAGAGTAGGGAGTTCTTGGATCTCTAAGAAAGCTAAGGAAGAGTTCTCTAACATTACTGATGACATTACTGTAAGTTTTATTATTATTATTGCTGTTGTTATTATAATCATTATGATGGGTCTTATTCAAGACCTTTTCTTGTGGCTATTTTTTTTTTATGAGATGTGTAATGTGGGTTGATTCAAATGTACCCACTTCATATTTTTCTGTTATTTGTCATAGATCTGTGGATTTTTGCCTTGAAATTGAACGAATGTGAGATGGGTTTTTGGAAAGGGTTGATTTCCCTTCAGGAGAAATGGATATGCAAAAATGTGTCACAAATCGTATTTCTTTTTTTGGCTTGTGCTTTTTTTAGAAGAGAAAAGAAAATAAAGGAGAACAGAGAATTGGTAACTGTTACTCTGTCATGGTAAATGATCATTGAATCAACAAAGCTGAAAGTTGCCTAGTATGATGTTTAAAGATTTTCATAATCTTTCTTATGTGATTGCAGACTTTCTCAAATACTGTTGAAGAAAAAGCAAAATGGATTTTCAACAAGCTGAAAGGTAAAAAAAAAAAAAAAGGTTATTTATCTACTGTGCATCTGTTCAGTTAAAGTAACAAACATATCGAATATATGTCTATTCTTTTCATTTTACTTTGAGACTTGTGACATCATTTGTAATCAATATCTCATAAGAATAACTTTGAGAGCATAATTTGGAGTTGCTATCTTTTGAAGCTCAAATTATCGACAATTATTGTGCTTCTGCAAAAGAATCATATGAGATTGTTATTGCAGAGTCATGGTCATCAATGGGACTATATGGTATCACATATGGCCTTTTAATCAAAAACCATTATTGCAAATGAGGCTAATGATGAAACAACTACTTATCAACGAGTGGTTGAATTTCATACTTACCTTTTGTATCATCAACATCCACTTATCAGTTGTTTTTGTAATGAATTTCAAGTTTAAACATTAAGTTTTTCCCTTTTTTTTTCTTATTTAGCACTTTAGTAACTGCATTTGTCAGTTCTTTTTATTGCTTTTTCCCATGTAAGGCCTTTGTAGAATGCTTCCAAATCCAAGTATGCTTTTTATCCATCATGATTCTTCCATAATGATTCTTTTAAATAATTAATCATCACAAAAGTGTTGCCAGATGCTTATGTCTTGTCATGCTTGTCTGTAGGAAAGCCACTCAA
Source organism: Mallotus repandus (assembly GCA_949671775.1). Classification (NCBI taxonomy): domain Eukaryota; kingdom Viridiplantae; phylum Streptophyta; class Magnoliopsida; order Malpighiales; family Euphorbiaceae; genus Mallotus; species Mallotus repandus. Next base: position 34,811 of record CATIWM010084727.1, on the reverse strand, counting down.
AGGATTGCCGGATCTCCTTCGAGAGTATAACTTACCACCTGGTCTCTTTCCCCAGAACATAACCTGCTATGAATTTGATGAAACAAAGGCGAAGCTAATTGTGTACTTGCCTTCGGCATGTGAAGTTAGCTTCAAGGACTCTTCCGTAATGAGGTATGCAACTCGAGTGAAAGCAATCCTTATGAGGGGAAAGCTCACAGGTATAGAGGGAATGAAGACGAAGGTTCTGGTATGGGTTAAAGTCACAAGTGTATCAATGGAAGGCTACAAATCAGACAAGGTGTGGTTTACGGCTGGTGTCAATAAGTCCAGGCCTAGAATCGCATACGATGTCCCACAAGTTGCTGTTAGAGTAGATGATTTTTGAGGTAGCATTTCATCACATATAGATGGTGAAGAAACGGTAGTAAATTTTTTGCCAAATTAGGCATAAATTCATGTTTTCTCATTGGTAACATCAAACGCCCTGCTATGGATATTAATTCAATATCTAATTGTTTCCGTGGTGGATTAACATGTGGAACTTGTGCATGCAATTTAGTTCAAGATCATGTGTTTTGGTCTCTGTTAGCTCTACGTATTTGAATTCGGGTTCATATATTGGATTGTTGATGCATTTAGTAGGTGAAGACTCAAATGAGAGAACTGCAATTGTATCCTTGCAAGAAATTTGGTTATTAATTTGGATTCAGATTAAATTTTTATTTGACAACAATAATTTGCATTTGAAATAAATCTACAATAAATTTAATGCTGAATTAATTAGAATTTGAAATGATTTATATCTATATGTTCTTTGAAATTCTTATATTAGAAATGAAGAATTTGTTGATTGCATCACGTTGGAATAATTGCACACTTGCAATATATATCTTGATGGAATGTTGCTGGTAAAACAAAAGGTAAGCAGTTTTTGTGAAAGAATTTGATTATCACTAATTGATTCTGCTTTTTAAACCATAAAATTCATCATCAGCAGTCAATTATTGTGCTCACTTGCAAAGCAAGCCCCACCAATTCTTTGGATAGAAACCTCATTTAACAAGGTGCAACTATCAGTCTTGCTGGTTAATCATGCTACAGAGTCTGACATTCAAACACATTACTATGAATTCCTGGGTAGATGTTCCAACAATTTCATAGGTTAAAATGGGTGTCCAATTATTTTATCTACTAAGAAAATCAACATTGTGGATTAAATAAACTTTAATTGCACTATACTGAAATACATTGTGCTATTACAAAATTTGAGAAATTGGTCAGCTGTGGATACAAGTTACTTTTGCAACTGTGAGTTGATATAATGATCCTACCTTTTTCATATGTTTACCAAAAAAAATATGGCAGAGCTGCACCCTATCCCTGAACTATCTCATATATTGATATAATATTCTCAACACTCAAAAGAAAAATGATGCACCATTCTAGAAGATCTGACCGCCTGTTTTGAATGACCTCTTGAAGGAAACGAATGTTGTGCTGCAACAAAAAGAATAGTCAACATTTGAACTGGGATCTGATTATCTCAAAAAAATTAATGACAGAATTATATATTATCATTATCATTATCATCATAAAATAGAAAAAAGTGGAACCGGTGCCTATGAGTGTTTCCGTCGTTTACATGTCAAAAAGGGACGCAGAAAAGAAAACCATGTATCCACCTCAATCTGCTTACTGTGTAGTAGTTTAACAGCATTGAACATATCATTCTTCATTTCAATCATCCAACCAAGTTGTGAGTTATCACCTGCTTAATTAAGGGCATGTTTGGTTCAGCTGTTTATAGCAGTTGATAGCTGATAGCGGATAACTGATAGTTGACAGCTGTTAGCTGATAAATATGAAATGTTTATCAAAATTTTATTAGTTGTTGTTTATATGTGAAATGACTAAAGGTATAATTTATTTGTAAATATAATTTCATATACTTTTTATAATATTTTTTCGTTATGCAAATTATTTAAAAATATATATATATATCAATAAATAATAATTTATTGTCTTTAATTTATGTATTATTAAAATAATTAATATAAATTATTTAAAAATAAATTTTAAAATATAAATATTATTGTATAATTTTTTAAAATAATTATACGTATAAATATAATAATTATTTAATTATAATTTACAATAATATTTATTTAATTATGAACTATAAAAAAGTTAATTATATATATTTAATTTTAATTTAAATGAAGTTATTTGTTATTAGTTATTTTTTAATAAAGTTAAAATAGTCTAAATAAAAAATAAATACAAATCAGCTATTAGCTGATTGGAAAAAGCTTCAAAATAGAACTTTTTAAATCAGCTATCAGCTACTGATTTTGGTGTTTCACCAAACACTTAAATTGTAGCTAATTGAAGAAAAACCTCTATCAGCTGCTACCCCAATCAACTAAACCAAACACCCCCTAAGTCTGCATATTGGTTTCCAGGCAGTTTCATAGAATTTTTTCTTCTCACTAATGCTACTCCTTCCCAAGCTATCTCAGTTTTTATGCACTTCCAATCCTTTATCTCTAGAAGCACCACCCTCAACATAACTATCAGAGTAACAATTTCCTGCCAGTCATCACCTCCTTTTCCTACTTTTGCGTCTGGTTTCCAAATTTAAAAAATGTACCTTTGCAAAACAAGTGGGGAAAGCAAGAAAAACTGCTTTTCTTTCTAAGTTGAAGAACTTATTAGCAACAAACATTTAATGAGTGCATTAGAGCATAGACATACCTCCACAAATTTTAATTTGACATCCAAATTCCCAAAGCGTTGAGTAACTTCATACTCCTCCCTAAGGTACTCATATATTTGAGCATATTTTGCTTCTTTCCAAGCAATTTCAGATCTGGAAAATGAAAGAATAAAACTGGCATGAAGGATATTGTTCAGTAGACTTGATTAAATACTATAGTGAGACTCAAGTTCATAACTCCAACAGGAACCAGACCTACAAAGAAGAGCAAGTGCAACCGAAATTGACACAACCAAGAAGATCAGGGGTCCCTTATAACAGAATAGTCTGACAAGAAATTGCAGGCTTACTAAACAGAGGTAAAGGACATTTACACTTGCTGCATGGCTTTGCTGCTCTTCTAGACAAAATCCATCGAGACAAGTGTGAAGTACATATTCCAAGAAAAGAACATTGCATCAAGAGGTGGGTTAAACAGAGGGCAATGTTAACCAAAGCCTATGAGGTATTTGTTTGCCACATGCTAGACAATTCACCAAATCGTTTCCAAACAATGCAGGGCTTACGCTATGAAGCATCAGATCACATATTATGTAGAATTGAACTTTCTACTTATGCTATAAAAGAAATAATGATGAGCAACAATGACACTGGTCAGGTTACCTCTCAAATAGACCAACTTTGAGAATGACATCAGCTAGATTTGAATTAGCCTTTCCAACAAGTTGAAGGAGCTTCTTCCTATCCATAGTGAAAGTTCCAGTCTTTTCCATTGCACGATTTATGCCAGCAAATTCTTCAACCATTCCATCAACCTATGTAGCGTGTATTGAACAATAAGAGAGACAGATTAAACCCTCATCATGTCATCTTATAGAAGAATAGCTCAGGAAAGAACAATTAAGTTATATGCTTACACTGAAATGATTTAAACCATTAAAACTGACACCCACGACACTCTGGTAACTGATATAATATACATTTATTTTCAAATATGTAGCTGGCACTTTATTAATAAATAACTGAAGTTCTGCAGAGAAATCACCTGTGAAACAAAGTAGTCCAAAGCAATACTTTGCCCAAGTACACTTCCCATAATGCGAATACTATCTGTATCTAATGTTTTGAGAATTATGTAGTCTGGACCTCCCTGCATATCCTCAACCAGAAGTGGTTTCTCTTCTATGGCATAGTCTAGGAGGATTCATCAACAGCCAAGCAGAAAATTAAACATATTTTTAAAGGCTTTTCAGAAGGATGAATCAGAATGCTATAAAGAATGAAACCAATTCAGCAGATCCATAATATAAAAGTAAAATGAAGAAGACACAAAATGGGAGTGAATGATTATATCAGATTGCACTGAATAGGAAGACAATGGAAATAGGAACAAATAATCATATAATATTTATCTAATATTTTAGTACATCTACGGAATCAAACAGCTTCAATGGTAACAGTATAGAGAAACTTCTCAAAGGAACTTACCATCTTTCCTCATCTCTGGAAGCAATCCAGAAGCATGTCTTCTTACTATCTCTAGGTAGCTTTCAACCTCATGATCTTCGATGTTAAAGAGAACAGCAGATCCATATTGGAATACAACCATGTATTGGCATTTAATATAATCTTTGAGACCAAGTGCCTGAACAGAAGGCATATACATCAATTATATGACCACTAAAATTGATTGGATTGAAAGGCATAATTTTGAATTCTGAAAGTGTTTTTATTATTTCACTGTGTTATCAGGATAAGATCAGGTTAAACTCATATACAACATTCTTTCTTGATACTGCCCATACCAACTTTAAACACTCATCAAGCATACTAGATATTAATTTGCCATCCAATCCACCAATAGAATTCGTTAGGATAAAAGAAAACGCTGTTCACTACAAGCTATAAACAAATTAGTTTACCAAATTTCAGAAGACTTGGTTATTTATCGATCATCTTACTGTAATTTCTGAAGGAAAACTGCAAAATCTGAGGACAATATAATTTGTAGAACGAGAGGTAGCAGGGACAACATTGATTAAATTCTCTGATTGCAATCTCTTCAAATCAATGCTGCCAAAACCATAAATCTGAGAAGACAAATCAAGAAAAAAGAAAAAAAAAAAAAACATAACAGCCAATAAATAACCTACACAACTACAAGGCCACAAAAACTATTTGCCAAGCAACAGATTTGGGTGCACCCTCAAAAATGTGGGAAACCGTTAATTCTAATAAAGAATATAAAGCTGTCAACTTTAAGGTCGACAGCAACCAATTCACAATCTTGATTCAACTAGAAAACTAGAAACTTTGAAAATTCAGAGAAATAAAAAAAAAAACCCAGATGAAGAAACAGACCTGGTACACAGGAAGTAAGCTTTAACAGAAATTTTGCCAACATCCTCATCTTCTTTAGGTCCAAAATCGTAAATTGAAGCCAAATCATGAGACCCATAATCAATTTCATTAGTATAAACCGAAACCCGAGATGGAATTGCAGAAAATGACCTATATAAACCGAATGTATTAACACCGTTGTTCAAAGGGTACAAGTGACGGGTAGTTTTATGCAGGCGAGAACAGAAGTTAGGCTTAAGAGAATTAGAGGTTTTTGCGGTTATGTGGTTGAAGAGAAGAGCAGCAGTTGCTCGCCATTTACCCATTCACTTTAGTAAAGCAAAGAAGCGGGTCTTCCTCTCCTTCTTCTTCGATTTTGTAGAAGACAAAATGTAAAGCTTTTTCTGGTTTCTGGCGTCTTCTCCACCAGAACGCCAAATTCTATAGGTAAAGTTTGAAGCTTTCTTATTCTAGTTTGTTTATGCGATAATAGCTAAAAAAAAAAAAATAGGGAAAAGGTTCATTTTTACCCTTAACGTTTCTACTGAGGCTCAAATAAGCACCCATTGAATTTTAGGCTCAAATATACTAAGGTTTTCAATTTTTGATCTATTTAAGCCCTCTCTAATGTATGTCATCCAATCTCCCATTAAAATTCAATCACGGCCCACAAACAGTCCTACCCGCACCATTTTCTCTTTTTTTTGTATTTTATATAATTTTATAATATATTTTTTCTCTTTATCTCTTTCTTTGTTTTCTCCATCCGCTTCTTTATCAATTACAAGTTGAGCCTCCAAAGATCTATCGCTTAGTCTCAAACTCAAGACGAATGAAGAATCCTTAGCTCGGTCGGTGCCATTGCGAGCTGTTTGACCTGGAAGTTGTTGGTTATGAACATATCGACTTTTGCTTAAGCCGGTAGCCGAAAACAGAATTAACACATCAAAGCATCATCTTCAATCGTATGTTTATTTTTCACAATTCTTAATGTTGTGATGAAGGGAAAATAAGAGATGCAAAATAAAGAGGAACAATCAGCGGAGGAGGCAACATCTTCTTTTGAAATTGAAGATTGGACAAGTTTTGGAGACGAAGATATTATGCATTTCCTTAATCTGCCTTTGGTAATTAAATTCTAGCCGCAACTAAATATATTTCAATTTGGATTATTGCTTTTTAAATCTTTCTGAGGACTTTGTTTAGTTTTTTCTTAAACCTTCAATTGAATTGCAGGAACCTCTTTCTGCTTATTTGTACAGGTGCTTATATCACCTGTTTTATTTAGCCATGCAATGCTAGCTGCGTTTGTGCATAATGGTGATTTAAAGAATGCTAAAAAGTTGTTTGATGAAATGCCTGAGGAAAATGTTTCTTCATGGAATTCGATAATTACTTGGTATTGTAAAATTGGATTGATGAACCCAAATAAAGAAAATAGCAACTAAAATTCCCCATTCTTCATATTACTTTTTTCTTTATATTAATGCAAATAACATCACCTTCATGATTGATCAAACAGCTTTGATCGAGCTTGTAAAAGAGAAAAATCACAAACATCTCCAACGGTCAGATGGTGTTATTGGTGTAGCCTCTGCTGTTTAAACCAACGTTCAAGGCAGCATCCTTAACGGTGTTTAAGATATTGCTCGTCGCCAAGAAGCATTTGGCTCCAATACGTATAAGAAACCATCGACCAAGAGCTCCATTATTATCAAAGTTCATCATGTTGGTTATGATTTCATGCACAACTTTGCTTTTACTTTTTCAAAACTATACTTAAACATCGTATCAAAAAGGCATGAAAACTGAAAGCATTTAAACACACTAGTGTAATTGGAAATCTTGATGATGTTTAATGAATGAATGGTTATTTTGCCTTTAGTGTTTTTAATTGTAAAAGATTAGCTTTAGAACTCTTTACTCAGCTAAGTTGTCTATTAATTTGAGTTACTTGTGCATCTTTCCATTTTGAAAATTGTCTTTAGCTTTGTATATGAGGTTGCTTTTATGTTATGACAGAATTGAAACGGATGGGAAAAGCTTATGTTATGTTTTGCTGTTCAAAATTGTTGCTGGTATTATCAAGAATAAAAAGTGATGGATAACAAGAGAAGAAAACAGAGCAAAGAGAGCAAAGAAGAAATTTAATTAAATTTTTGGTAAGAAAAGCTATAGAAAATGATTTTGGGGTTTTTCTTTGTGACATTTGAAGGGAGGAAAACTTGATAATCCTATCCAATGAATGATGGTGCAGGTCTGGCGACCGTCTGGTCGGCCTCAAGGGTTGCTCAACCTGTGAGTACCTTCGATGAGGAAGTTTTTATTAAATTTTAATGTTTTATTTTAGGAAAAGGTTCATTTTTTCCCCTAACATTTCTACCGAGGCTCAAATAAGCCCCCCCTCCCCCTCCTTTCCCTCTCCTACAATCGAATTTTGGGCTCAAATATACTAGGGTTTTCAATTTTTGATCTATCTAAGCCCCTCTCTAACGTCTGCCATCTAATCTCCCATTAAAATTTAATCACAGCCCACAAACGGTCCCACTCGCACCGTTATCTCTTTTTTTTGTATTCTATATAATTGTATAATATATTTTTTCTCTTTATCTCTTTCTTTGTTTTCTTCGTCCTCTTCCTCATCAATTACAAGTTGAGCCTCCAAAGATCTATCGCTCAATCTCAGACTCAAGACGAATGAAGAATCCTTACCTCGGTCGGTGCTATTGCGAGCTATTCAACTTGGAAATTGCTAGTTGTGAATAGATCGGCTTTTGCTTAAGCCGGTAGCTGGAAATAGAATTAACGCATCAAAGCATCATCTTTAATTATACATTTATTTTTCACAATTCTTAATGTTGTGATGAAGGGAAAACAAGAGATGCAAAATAAAGAGGAACAATCAGCAGAGGAAGCAACATCTTCTTCTGAAATTGAAGATTGGACTAGATCTTATGATATATATATATTATTTATTAATTTTTTTATCATTAACAGGGATGGATAACTAAAATATGGAGAAATTATTTTGTCATCATATACAACGATAAATTTTCTTTCATGTTTCTTATATATTTAGTGTTGATCTTTACAATAGTAATGTAGAAATGCTTTTTTTTTTCTATCTTATAATTTAGAATTATATTTTATAATGCAAGAATAATTTGTCAATAATATTTAATGTTAAACCCTTAAAATTTCTCATATTTCAACATTCTCTAAAAAAATTTATGTGTAAATTTTTTAAAATTCATAATATTTTTAAATAAAATATTAAAAAAATTAATCACATTAAAAATTCTATTCTATTCCTACTAAAACACTATTATATATATTGTCAACACCAAATCAATAATACTCAAATTATTATATTTTTAATTGCTATTTTTATTAATAAAAAGTTACCAAATAAAATTATTATAATAATTTTTAAGTTTATGCTATTATAAACTATCAGATTAATTTATAATTTATTAAAATTATTTAATTAATTATTTTAAAAAATATATATTATCTGTAGTTCGTGCGTTATGACTAGTTATTTATATTAATCCGTGATCAAATAAATTTTATATTGATTAATTTTTAGAGTTTAAAAAATTTAACTAATCAAATTGTTTTTACATATTTTTTCTGGAATACATATAATAATATTTTATTTTAGTAGATATTAAATATTTTTTTAAGATATAATGAATAATTATATTTACATTAATTCATATAAGAGTATATATTTAAATAAATTTTTGACTTTATTGTGTTTTATATATTGTGTTTTATTTGGTTAAAAATAAAATAATTACTAAGTTTATATATTAACCATAAAAATATAAGATATAGTATATTTTAAATAATTTTATATTTATATAAGTAAAAATTTTATATATTATATATTTAATACCAAACTATTAGCACATTAAAATCATGAATTATTCACAAATTTTACATATCGAGCTTTACATAAATTATAGCATGAAGTCGAATTGTTTATTAAATGAGTTTTAATATATGATTTTAAATGAATTTTTATAGAGTCAATTTCTAAATAGTTTACAAGTAACTCATCTCATTTTTTTGGTCAATATGAATTATTTTCAATGGAGAAACCAGAAAAACTCAAGAGGTTAGCCCTTACATCAATTCCTCAGCTACGAAGTATTGCCAAAATCAAGAAAAAAAAAGGTAATTAATTTACCTTTGTTCAAAGACCTTTCCGGGACTACTTCGTGAGTAGTCTCTTTCGCAGCCATGAAAAAACTGTACTTAAATTTCTTAGTTTTTGCATGATTAAGTACTTGGAGAAAAAAAGAGAATAGTACTACAACCACTACTATGTCAATTTTTGAAACTCAACTCTCTAAAGGTAGAACTACAATGAGTTTCAAAAACTGACTACGATAAACAAAGACCTAAGAAAAAAACCTACCAACTAATAAATAGACTATAGAATCAAATGGAGAGCCAACAAAAAGGTAATTTGTACAACTAAAATACATCTCAAACTAAAATAATGGAGATATAGTCTCCAAGCCGCTGGCCACAAGACTTGTGATCAACACCAGAAACCTGATCCGGATTATGTGACACCCCTCTCCACCAATACCTTAAGTAGATGATTATTAATCTTATATCACCTAATTAGATAACCAATGTAGAGAGGCGTCACTTCTAAAGTAGCCTCAGTTACCTTTGCGGTTATTTTCATAATCTATCACAGGGTATGTACCATCAATCACAACCTTTGGACTGTATAACCTATTTAGGTTGTGAAATGTTCTCGAGTTGGCAATTTAAATAGATATTATCAAAGATCATCTTTAAATCTCTTAAATGTAGATGACAAGAAAACAGAATAGCTAACACGCCTAAAATGTATACATCATAACTGTGCACTAGTAGGCTAGATTGTAGGATACAAGTATATGGTGATACAAATTTTATCTCCAAAATGAACATAACTATTTTTGTATCAACTAACCTACATAGAACAAAGTAAAAAAATGGGTATAGGATACATCAAATCCTAGGGTACATATTTGTCTTGTCCTGTTAAAATGCTATTTATATGCTACAATAACCTGGAAGGATAGAAGTGAGGGAGTGAGTATTTTCTAGAGAAAATACTCAATGAGTGATAGAGTACAACGATAATATGGTAAACAAGTATAATATAATCGGATATAAAATGAGTGGTGAATAACCAAATAGAAATGAACAAAGTACAAGAGTAAACGCACAATGTTAAACTGAAAATTTTCAATAACTTCCATTTAATTTGCAAAATTTATATTAAATATAATTATCTTCAAATTATCACTATGGCCTCCTTATAAATTTTGTGTAATAGCCAATTATATTTTTGTTATATTTAGATTATAAAATTCTTTTAATAATTTAACAATGTGTATCTCCCAATTACAGGCGTTAAGCTCACCGCCATAAAAGTTGCTTAGATAAGCAATATCATTAAATCTTTTCAAAGCACTAATTCATAACTTCAAGCACATAGGCACATATTCAAAAGCACATATAAACACATGAGCACAGACGCATAATTTCACAATTGACTGGTTGATATCGATGTGGCGGGTACCATCCGGCACATCGAAGGTTCATCACAATTGTATGCATACAAATAATACCACTTAGATTCGCCACAAAAACATATTGAATCTCAAAAGTTGTCCATAAGATAGTTATCACAATAATTGGCCAATATAAATCTCAACTTTCGTCAATTCATAAACACACCGTACTTAAAAAGTATGAATAAACTTTTTAAATCACGCAAGCTACTGTGTCTCGAACAAAGTCTGATGTCTCGTGGAACCCAGTTGTACCCCGGGCACGGTGTTACTATAACCTTCCAAACCTTTGTGCCGTGCTCAGATATACATATTTTCCACATCATTTACTTTATAGTTGTTTATTAATTATTCTTATAAGGCTTATGTTTGATTTTAGTAAAACAATCTCAATTCTATTCTTTACGAAATTTAATATGTTAATTCTTAACTTAATATTCAATTCAAGGCTTATCTTCACGTAAGTTCCTTTTCGGGTACACACACACATATAAGTTCACTTGTTTGATGTGGTACTCCTTTGTGTGCAAGTGCTTAGGTATGTGCACTTAAAAATTTCATCAAATATTCTACATTGTATATCTTTGAGTTATTAATTTCATGTGTTTAAAGTACTTTGCAATTGATTTTACTCAAATTGGATATATATATCAGAGAAGTTATATCAAACTTTGCTCATTATGGTCAAGCTATTTTCTTGATGTTGCACAATAAAATGTATTTCTCTTGAAAACCATCAAAACAGAAAAATTTGATGTTTCCTATTTCTGGTACAGTTATCGAGGAGATTTCGAAGTTTCCATAGGATCAAAATTCACCTCATTTAGAGTTGTATAACTAAAGTTATGGTCTTTTGAAATTCACTGTACTTACTCAATAGAGTGTTAACTTGACAGCATTCATAAGGTGCAATCGAAAATTCATCAAATATTCTAGGGTTTATATTCTTAAGTAAAATTTTCCAGATTTACATTTGTGTGAGCCTAGAGTGGTTTTCAATTAGATTCTCACCAATTGGATTTTTGAGTTGAAAGAAATATTAAAAACACTTTGGAATGGTTGAGCTGTTTATAGAATTTGCGTAATAAAAAGTATAGCTCTGAAACACCATCTAAACAATATAATTTAGTTTTTGCTATTTCTGATAAATTTGTAGAAGACACATCAAAGTTTATAAAAACATAAAAATTGGCTCGTTTGGTATTACAGAGCTCCAGTTATAGCTTATACTATTTTACTATTCATAGGCCCACAAAATTTCGGAATCTTCAATGTTAAATCTTTTTGTTCTTAGATGAATTCTCACCAAGTATAAACCAATATTTACATATCTTTTACACAATTCATATTTAAACAATTAAATGCAATAAGTAATTTGTTGGGAATATTAAATTGCAAGATTTTTCAAGAATCAAAATTCAACTAAGCAAGAGTTCCAAGGCAAACTTAAGATTCAACAAAGAACTGGAAAGAAGATGCTTACTCCCCGAACAAAATTCTTAGGATCAATAATCAAAAAGAAAGGAGAGTTTACTCACCAACAAAGATATTCAATGAAAAGGATATTCAATTAAATAGAAATTAAAGAATCAATCTAAGACAAAGAAAAAGAATTCCACAAAGTAATCAATTTAATAAAGATTAAGAGACAAATCTAAAAGAAGAGAAGGAAGAAATCTCACTCACCTTACTAGAGCTACTTCATCCCTTCCTCTCAATTCTCTCCTCTTCCTTTTTTTTTTATGCTCTTACATGATAAACACTAAATGGCCTTCTCCCATAAGATAAAGTACTACATCTTGAAAAGATAATTATGACCTTAACTCATAATAAAAATGAGACATGTACTCCTAATTTTTTTTGAAATTTAATCCTCCATTAATTAATTTTATTTATTTATTGCTTGGTCCCCAAGTTTTAGCATTATTATTATTATTATTATTATTATTATTTTATAATCAAGTCCTTTCTAGAATTTATTTTATTGCAAATAAATTATAACCCACTTCTTTTATTTTCCATTACTATTTTATACATATAAATATTTATTTATCATTCTTGTATTTAATTTTAATTTAATTTATTAACATATGATTTTAAAGTTAATTCCAAGTACGGGGCGTGACAGATCAAAAGTCTTCACAACTGAATTAAGGATGCCTTCTTGTCGCTGCATTAGCTATCTGCGGTGATTAATCTCACACTCAAGCTGCAAGTGCCTTCATTATTCCTATCAAAAGTGGTTCAATTGCTCCTTTTTTGTTGTTGTGCTGGATAAGCTGAGACTTCAACAACTGCAAAACTGTGGACCAGAATTACCAAGCCCCTGTGACTATTTTAGAAAAAGAGGCGAATAACTATAAAGCCATTACTAGCAAGATCTAGATCTGGATCTATGGATCTAGAGAAGATTAACACCAAAAAAGACTAAAAATAAAGAAAAGGAGAAAAGAAGAAACAAGAAAAATGAAACAAAGTAAAGAAGGAAAATGGCCAAAAAATCACCCTACTCTTCACTCTGAACAAAAATTAGAGAAAAATCAAAGTTTATTTTCTTAACTAAAAAGGACCTCTAGAGAGCATTTTTCAATTATATTGGGCAATGAAGGTAAAATAATGCATATACTAGTAACTCATCTCATTTACTACCCTTTGTAGATATGTATATATATATATACTAGTTTTTTTCTTACGTGCGTTGCACGTGATTTATATTATTATTAAATAAATATATTTATAATATTAAGTTAAAAAGTAAAATTACTAAAATAATAATAATAAATATAAAATGATTAAATAAATAAGAAAGTAAACAAGAATAATTGTGGAAAAAATAAAATCTTTATTTCAAAATTTTTTTTGCTTCCATTATTATGCAATACATATTTAAGAAAATGTTTTCAAATGGTAAGTTTCCAATGACATATAATTAGATTACACATAGACAAATTTTAATTTTTTAGCCTACCAAAAAATAGATATTGTACTTAATAATAACAAAATAAAAAAAGGAAGAAAACTAAATATAAAAAAAACAAAAATTTGGTTTGCTATTAATATGTTTCATTTAAAAATTAAATTGGGTAATACTTAATATCTAATTTTTAATTTTATAATTAAATAATATTTTTTTGATAAAATAACTAAATAATATTAATAAAAAGAAAAGTAATTCATAAATAAAGTTTTAATCATAACAAAATTTTTAAATTTTGTAACTCAGTTATTTTATTAGTTACTTATATATTTAACATGTTTAGATATAAAATCTGTTTATAAGTTAAATTACTTTACTAATTATTTACAAATTTAAAATTTAAAATAGTTATTTAATATAAAATAAAAATCAACTGTCAGTATTTATATAAATTAAACTACTTTATTTATTAGTTGTATAGAAATTAAAAATACATATTTAACTTAAAATAGAAGTTTATTTTTCTCAATTTAATTTTTTTCATACATAATAGATATTTAAAATAGTATAACTACTTTTATTTAAACTTGTAAAATAAAATATTTCAAACATTACCTCATGTATTGTATAAATTTATAAATAATATATATAGATATATAAACAATTATTTTTTGTCCAAAAAATTCACCTCTCTAATTGATAACTCAATGTTATTACTTTTGATTTTCCATCAAGCAATATTCCATATTTTTTTGTCTCAATTAGCTCGTGTATGAGATTAAAAGCCTATCTATTTAAATGGATAATATAAGACCAATAAAAGATTTAAATACTAAGATAAAATTCAGTACAAGAGATTAGTCATAATATATATGCATTTATTGTTTTTATCACTTTATAATATATAGTTTAGATTTTAAATACAAACTAAAACTATCTTCATTAATTTCAAATTTTGTAAAATTAAATTAATGATATTTTTGTTAATATATAAAAGAAGTATGCCATTTTTCATCCAAAAAATATTTTTCACTATTCATACTTTTATATATAGTACATATTATAATTTAAAGTTTATTGCTTAAAAATAATTATATTTTCTTAGTCGCTTACATGTAAAATATATATCTGTAATATGTATAAATCTTATAAAATAAATTATTTTTATTTATCAATTAATAAATTTTTTAATTTGAATAGTTTTATAATTTTCTAATTACTTTTATATGTATTAGAAATTGTGTACAATTATATAAATTAAACTAATAATAAAATTATTAATTTTAACTATTATTCATGATTCATATATATGCAAAATGTAGTACATTATAAATAAGAATTTTTGTAAAATATTTATAATCAAATCTTATGATAATTTAATAGTTTAATAGTTTATGTACATAAAAGAAATTATTTTTTTGTATTTAAATTTGTTTGGTTTTTAAATATAAAATTTTAAATTTTTAAACATAAACTAATACTATTTTCATCAATTTCAAAAAATTTTAAAACTAAATTAAAATTATTTTTGTTAATATATAAAAATGTATGTACTTTTTTGTCCAAAAAAGTTTTTCCTCTATTCATAATTATATATATATATATATATATATATCATAATTTAAAACAAACTTTTACTTGGATATATTTATTTGTTGTTAAAATTTTCAATTGAGTCTATTAATTTACTATAACTAAAATCACTACAAATCTAAACTACCTAAATGTTGAACAAAAATTTTAAACTAAATAATTTAATAATTTATTTTAAATAATTTTGGTTTAATACAAATTTAAATTAAGTTGATATTATGTTATTAAATTACATCAAGATTAAAAAATACTAAACATTTTAATTTTAAGTGTTAAATTTTGTTATCAAACACTCACATATGGGCTTGAATTCTTGAACTTTTAGAATTTTGTTGCTTTATATTTTATTATAGTTGATTAATTATCCATTTAGTTTTATTCAAGTTTTGGTTTGAGATTATCAAATGTTTTTTTGAATAATCATTTCGAGTTCTTTTTTTTTTTAATTTTCTACCAGCTTAAATTTAATTTTTTTTAAAATAAAATTCTACAAATCTTAAATTCAAATTTGAGCCGCTAAATCAAGCTGAATATGATAATATTTTGAGTCTTTCTACACCTAGGAGCAAAATAAACGTTATAAGATCACAAAATATGTTCTCAATTTATTAAAAAAAATGAAATCAATTTGTATTTATACTACATAAAAGTGATTATCTAAAGAATTTTTTTTTTGACTAAAAGAAAGGCTAAAATAGTCTACTTTTTATAATTTTAAATTTAAATTAAATAATTTTTTTTTAACAACGAAAATTTTTTTTATTTAAGAATTAAATAGTTTAAGACATACATAATACTTGTTTTGATTCAAATTTCTAAATGCTATCTATATATGATCTATTTTTTTTTTGAATTTTAATTTGTGCTGAAATAATATGTATTATGATTTATGTATTTAAATAATTTAATTTTTTTTAAACAAATGATCTAATAATTTACAATTGCAGTTTATAATTTTTAACCATAATACTTATTTCATATAAATACTATATTTTAAAGTTTAATTTTTATAAAAATAATACTAATTTTATATTTAAAATAGATGCTTATATTTTATAGATTCATCACCATTTCAATTTGAAATAATTTCTAATATAAGTAATTTAAATAACATGGAAAAATATTTAAATCGTTTTTATGTGAAATCTTTTTATATTTAGGGAGATTCTTGAAATAATACAGTAAGTATTGCAGTTAATTTCAGGCGAGAAAGGAGCGAAACCTAGGCAAGCATAACGACATCGTTTTAATCTCTCAGATTGGTGAAAGAAAGGCCGCTCGAGCAGCACAGCACAAATGTGGAGTGACTAAAGCAAAAGCAAGCAGTCAAAAAGGAAATTGCGAGCGAAAAAATCGAAGAACAATGGCGATATCCGGAGATCTAAGGGTCTCTGCTACACTGGCTTCTTTTGGCAAACACCCTCTTCGAAGCTCTTTCGCTTCTTCTAATTCAAAGGTCTCATCTCAAAACCCACTTAGCATTTGCAATTTGTTGCTATTTGCATTTCTTTTTAGTTGATACAGTTCTTATTTTTTAGTTCTTCTTAATTTTGCCCATTTGAATGCTCAGTTAGCTAACAAAAAGAGGAAAAATGAACTGGGTACTTGGGGATCTTGGGTAATGTGCTACTGTTTTTACAGGTGTTTAATTGGGTTTTTTTGATTGGCCTGTTATGGTTATAATTGTTGTTTCGTTTGTTGATTTGGGTTGTTGTTTAAACTTTCATAGTCTGATGTTTATGTGGTTACTGGTAGAACATGCTTTGTCTCTAACATTTCTTTGCTGACAGGGCTATCTGGTATCTGAAATGAGTGCTCTAGTGTTTCTTAGGCAAGTTAAAAGTGATCATTAACGTTCATACAGATAATTGAAAAAATAATGGTCAGAAAAGTAACTTAGGATAAAGAATTCAACAAATTTTAATATATGTTTCTAATACAGGCAGCACGAAAATTATTACTCGATTGGGAAGAAACATTCATTGCGATCATTTCCAACTAATCTACCTAATTTATGATCTCCTGTTCTCTGGCTTTGTCAGAGGATGTGGATGCTATAGTTGTTACTGGTTATTGCCATAGTTAACTTTTTGGATCCGTAATATGACTTGTCATTGATAAACACACTTTCTTTAGCTCACTTAATACTGGTGCCAACCTTTGCTTCCACTGGTTGCTTGTGTTGCTTCCCTTTTTTTTTTCCCTTCATATCATTATTTTTTGCTGGTTATTGATTATTTATGTAGGAAGTTGAACCTGTAAGAGGCATCATATGACTTGAAGAGCTCTTTTATGATATTGGCTTGAGTTGTTTAAAGCTTTGTCCTTTGTCCTTTCCTTGTTTTCTCCAGTGGCAAAATCTCCATCCACTTTGGGTTGTAGTCATGGCAATTGACTTAGTTATCGTGATTTTTTACTTCATTGCGCTACTAAATAAATACATGGGATCACTTGTGACTTGTGATGAAATTGTTGGTGGCTGGGGATGGGGGAGTAGGGAGGGCACGGATGTTGCAAGTGTTGAAGTGGGAGTATGTGATTTTTTTACTTTTTGTTGGCGACTGGGATAAGTAGGTTAGTTCCATGTAGGTACATTATTTATGTGATTGGATGCCTCTGTGACTGCTCAGCTAGGTTTGAGTTTGTTGTCATTCATCCACTGAGAGCTACTGACAGAAGGGCGTCAAGTAACTAATTTGCATGAATTTGCATTTTACATTTTCACTCATTTCGCTATGTGAATTGTTCATCCTTATGGTTATGGATTAAGCACCTATGTTTGCAAAATTTCAGCTGTCATTCCAGGAGAATGATGTATCAGAGGAAGTATCTAGGCTGATATAAATTAATAAATAGTATAAGAAAAAACAGTACATTCAATGAATTTGGATAAGGGCTTTCTCAATGCTTCCTAGGTAACTTTTATTTTGGTCGGGCATGAGCTTGATATCTACTTTGTTCCATTATTTGATATAGTTATATATATGCCCAATCTTGAAGAATGCAAGGAGATTTCAGCAGTATATTGCTGCATTTTGAGAAGTAACATCAATATCTTACTATGGTTCAGTCTTTTATTCTGTAATTTATAGGTAGAATTCACTGGTTTCCCTGGTGGAGGATCTGGAACTTCCCCAAACACACACAAATGGCCTAGCATCTTGGTTGATAGATGTAAAATGCATGATCACTCCAGGCGATTTTCTGGGATTACTGGAGATTATCAGCTGTCTTCAACTTCAATTAGTGAAGAAGCTGAAACCTTTCTTCTGAACGCCATTAACATGAGCTTCTTTGATCGTTTGAACCTGGCATGGAAGATAATATTCCCATCACCAGCACGAAGAAAGAGCTCGAATGCCAGGATTGCCAAACAGCGGTTGAAGATGATTCTTTTCTCTGACAGATGTGCAGTTAGTGATGACGCAAAACGGAAGATTGTAAACAACATTGTGCATGCTCTATCAGAATTTGTGGAGATAGAATCACAGGATAAAGTCCAGCTGAGTGTCACAGCTGATTCTGATCTTGGGACGGTGTACTCTGTCACGGTTCCTGTACGACGGGTGAGGCCAGAGTATCAGGATGCAGAAGAGAGTGGGTCAATAACGAACATCGAGTACAAAGATACTGGAGAATCTTCTGGTTCCGTTGATGTCCGATTTGATTTCTTCATCCCAGATGAAAGAACTCGGTGATTTCCTACTGCTGAAAGTAAAATAAAGTGCCATCCAGCATCAAAAGTTCTATTATTTCCATGTTTGTATCTTTCTTTAACTAGGGAGATAAGCTTATGCTTCTGTATATATATGAAATCCCTGTTTGAAGATTGAAAATTTTTCTGTCTGCGGTTGATGGAATGGTCAACACTAATGCATGTCAATGTGCATCTTTTGAACTTGTTAGATTGTTTCGTGCATGTTCTGTTGTGGGTCAAGCATGGTATTGAAACCTACAGCGGGTATTTTTAATTGATGATTGGCTAAGATTGTAGTTTCTGGAGCAGAGACATCAGCTTGTTACATGAGTTATGTGGAGGCAGCCAATGCTTTTTTTTTTTCCTGACCGTATTTCCTTAATAAGTCTAATGAAAAAATGTGACTGATTGACTGGAACTTGGTATTTTTAACCTTGGGCAAATTACATTTTTCCTCTTGTGTTTTGACCTTTTACACTACTTCATCTCTAATATTTAAAAAAATATTTATTTATCCTTATGTTTTATTCCGTTAATACTTATTAGTCTTTCTGTCAAGGATAAATTAGTACAATGATAAATAAATATAAGAAAAATGTAATTTACCCTTTAATGTTTGGGGTTGTTTAGGATTTTTTGCCCCTAAATGCAGCAAAACTTTTCATGCATGTCAATGGTAAGTGATGTTGGCCGGATCGAACCGCCGATCTCTCATCCCTGCCGAACTAGTTAAACCAACCATTTTCAGTTAATTAGCAATAGACTTTAGTAATTAGTATATGTATACATCTTTCAATCTTTCCTGTCTAAGAAAGATAGATATCAATTTTATCAACCAAACAGAAAATTTGCAGCTATCTATCTATCTGTCTATATGTGGAGGAGAGGCTGCACTTAAACCAGGATTGCTTCATCGGTTATAAGCTTCAACACATCAGTTCTCATTGACTTCTCTAACGATGCATGAACCTCTTCATCAACCTTGGAAAACCACTCATCATGCTTTTTATTCGAATCAGCGTACCATTGGCAAATAGCTTTAGCGATCGCCATTACATACAGTCCACAGTCATATCCATTGGTCTGCTGTGGGGTCCTCCCTTCCATGAATATCGCCTCCGGAACTTCTCGATTACGCCTCTTCTTTTTCTTGCTCTCTGACGCAGCTTCTGCTGGTGGTGACATAGTGTCTGATAAAGAATCATCAGACGTCTTGTTATTATTGCAAGGTTGTCTCTTTATATGTTCCTTGACAACATCGTAAAGTTGAACCGCGCTCCAGTAGTTAAGGCCATGTCTGCTGCTATCGTGGTGAACAAACGCATTCATCTTCCTCGAGTATACAAGCAAACTCCAGTGAGCACCTGCTCTCCGAACTTGATCAGTAGTAGTGTTGTTAACGGGAAAAAGGACTAGTTTCTTGGAAGACAAGTTAAGAGGTTCCAAGAAATCTTTAATGGTGTC
This sequence comes from Mallotus repandus, assembly GCA_949671775.1. Taxonomy (NCBI): domain Eukaryota; kingdom Viridiplantae; phylum Streptophyta; class Magnoliopsida; order Malpighiales; family Euphorbiaceae; genus Mallotus; species Mallotus repandus. The sequence continues at coordinate 14,517 of CATIWM010084727.1, read as the reverse complement.
AGGATCGTCGCAACAGTTAGCCAGCCAGAATGAGACAGTAGGCGAGACGAGAAGGACATCATCAGAAGAAGATAGGAAGTTGAAGTAGAAATCTATGATAGAGTCGCTGATATAGTATGGACCCTTAAGTACACAGAGATCGATGGAGCTGAAACTTGGTTTGGTTTCCTTCATTATTGCTTGTGGTGGTCGTCAGTGAATTTGATAATGATGAAGAAGAAGGTGATGATCGATGATGAAAATAAGGAAATAATGAGCTTTCTTGTTTACAGTAAGGAATTAAGCGTATACTAACATGTATATGTATGTTTAATCACTTTCCTGTTTTGATTTGGAATAATTAACATTAATTAACCGCCTTGATTAATTAATAATGTCTTTGAGTCTTGGTAAAAAAGCAAATAATCTTTAGCTTAATTTTTGAGTCGTGTTATTTTTAATTGGAACATTAATTAAAATAAGTTACTCACTCCGTTCTTTTCTAATCGTCTTTATCACAAAGATTAAGAATTCTATTTAATAAGTATAATTATAAGTGCAAATGACTATATTACCCTCTTTTTCTCATTAAGACTAAATAAATTAATTAATGCAATCAAACTAATTAATCTACTTTATCTTTTATCTTCTAGGAAACTCATTTATCTACCTAGTTATAGTAATTTGTGCAACTTTTTTTATTCAAAATAAAATTCTTTTCCCACCCAAATTGTGATTTTTATACCAAATAAGTACCAAAGTAGACATCTCTCCATTATTTTTTAAACATCTCTTCAATTTCTTGAAGGAATATATATGCCAATTTTTTTTTTATTATGGTGCAAAATGGAATTGCTAATTAATGAATTCACGTTGGAAAAGAAAAAAAATTGGGAGTTGGAAGTGTTTCATAAATACTCAAGTGTGCTAGAAAAAATTTACTCTAAAAACAAGATAAGGGTAAATTTGGAAAGAAGAGTTTATTTTTTATTGGTAATCTTAAAAAGACAATTGGAGTTAAACAAATTTTATTTTTTTAAAAGACAATTAGAAAATAATGAAGGAAGTATTATATTAACAACAACAAAATTATAATTTTATCTTTAAGTATTTAAATACTTAAATAAAATCAAATTAAATTTAAGTAAAATTAATATATATAAATGCACATACCATAAATTTGTAATAATAAAGATCAAAATAAGATTTATAATTTAAATGCATGGAAGGTTAATGTAACATAAATTTTAATTATTGTTAATTAATAAATTTTAGTATACTTTTTCATAAAAGTTAAGATTATATATATAGTTCAAAGGAGTCACTAATTTTTAAATGCTACTTTAGTCATAAAAAATTCATTATTTACTAGTATTGTTAATTAATCAATTAGTAAATATATTTACTAGTATCAAGGGTATATATATGTTTAACATATCTTCTTATATTTTTATGTTTATGGTGTAAAATAATTATTTTCAAGAATTGTTTGATTGGTATCGATAATTTAGAATAAATAGATTATTTTTTATGGAAAATAAAGAAATTATTAAATAAAATATTTTTTAATAATTTATACACCACATGAAAATGATATGTACAATTTTTTTCTCTTTTTACAAAAGTTTTTTTTTTTATTAATTCAGTCTTTTAAATGTATTCGACTGACAAGAAAAATTAAATCTTAGGTCAAGTGGTTCATAGTTAGAAAATATAGGGGTATATTGGCATTTTATAGCTTTTCTTATCTAACCTAATTTTGAAAATATTGGATTTGAATTTGAAATTGAAAGCGGGAGGTCTTATACATAGGGAACTGAGCTCCCTCAACGCTCCACTATCCAACTCCCTCTGACACTGAAATTAATTTCCTTCTTCTGTTATTCTGTGTGCAAGATGAGGTTTGCAGAGCTTCTTTCAACATTTTTTTTCCTGTTTATTCTCTTTTCTACCAGCAAAAATTTCACAATTGTTCTTTTTTAACGAGTGCGAAAAAGTAGTGATTTTGGTTTTTTTTTTTTTTTATAAATCGGACAGTTTTAGTTTACCCTTTGAAAATCCTATCGGAGATGCAGTGTCCAGAATCAGATTTGCTCCGAATTCGAATAATCTTCTCATTTCTTCTTGGGATTCTGTGGGTGTTCGATTTCTTGTTCTCCTACTTTACATTTGTATTGCACTGGATGATTTGTTTCTTTAACACGTTTTTTTGCGTTTGGTAATTGATTTTCTTTTTGTGGGGATTTTATAGAATCTTCGATTGTACGATGTGGGTGGTTGTCTGCTTAGATTAGAAGCCCCTACACAAGCTGCACTTCTTGATTGTTGTTTCCATAGCGAGACTGTGGCTTTCAGCGCAGGTTCTGATGGCTGCATCAGAAGGTTTGTTGCCAAATTTTAATAATAGAAATTCAGTTTCTTTCGTTCTTTTTTCTTGGTTGCCTATGACGGGCATTAGCTTTCTATTGTCTATTATCTTATGCTATCATACGCATGGGTAATTTTAGGTCCAGAAGTTCTTGCTGACTAGTTTGTTACCCATTTAATGACCACATAAACGTATTTATATTGAATATAATTGGGGCAATAATTTGCAGGTATGACTTGCATTCAGGAAGTTCTGATACAATTGGAAGTCATCACGATATAGCAACATGTGTTGAATATAGTGATCAAACATGTAAGCTGCCAATACAACTTTGTTTTTATTGTAAATTCATAGCTTTGTTTTTATTGTAAATTCATAGCTGTAACCTTGGCTCCAGTTTTGAAATTTTGACATGTCAGAAATAGCAAAAATAGTTAGTGCTTGACTTCTAAGCACATAATTTATAATGATTACTTTCATTTCTAAACTCCTTAAATGTGTGAATTGGTGTCATTAACTTTTGGAAAGGAGTGTGGAAGGTTATCCACTTACAAACTGTCAAACTCTGGTTCTCTTAGCATTCTTTTGTTCTATCATTAAGCTTCACAGGTTTTTTTGTTCAATCAAATGCTGAAAGCTTTCAAGTAATGCTGCAAGTTTCTCTTTCCACTTGAGTTGGCAACTTCTAGGGACTTGATGGTTTGGTGATTCATTTTTGTGTTTTATCTAGGGACAAAATTGCTATCGTTGCAAAGTAATGGTCCCTATCCTGGACATCTAGGATCAATTGTTGTAGTTGAATTGTAACAATAAATGTTTGACGAATTGACAATGTCATTATTTGTGCCACTAAAGGGTTTGCCTTTTGAGTCAAGATAGACCGAGATATCAGACTAATAGTTTTGCAATAAAACACCATCTTTTACTTCTTTGTGTTTACATAATAAGTCATCAAAGCATTTGGTATATTCCCATCCCTAGAAGGTGGTTTGGTACAGGCATGTAGTTGATGTTACTGTAAACATTGTGGACTAGTACGATAAGGCTTATTAAGTAGCACATTAAGCAGCTGCATTATTTTGGTGCTCATTGAAAACTTCAGAATTTGGTTTTAGGCTGTTTGTATGTTCGTTTTTGCGACAGAGTGAGATTTCACTGTTATTCTGCTTTAAAATTACCAGCTTGCATAAGTCTGTTGCCACGTATCTTCTTAATGCTTAGGATTTCTCTGGTTCACTTCATAATCCAAACACCTCTAATTGAAAGAATCAGTTGTAAAGACCTGATAGAACCTGTTGTGTGACCTTTTTTTTAATTTGGCCATATTATTTTTTATCAATGTTATTTCTGCAAGAGCTTGAAATAAGCTTTATTTTCTTTGCTTGCTGTAGGTCAAGTGGTATCAGCTAGTTTAGACAAGAACATAAGATTCTGGGATATGCGCTTGGCAAAGACTCCATCATGCATGAGAAATTTGGGTGCAGAAGTTGAGTCCATGTCTCTTTCTGGCTTTGATTTGATGGTAGCTGTTGGGAAATCAGTAGATGTATATGACTTGCGAAACATGGAGACACCAGTTCATCCAAAAGCATCATGTATGGACGTACAAATAAAATGTATTAACTCATTTCCGTATTGTAGAGGTATTACTTCAATTGTCATGTTATCTTTTCATATTGTGAAGTCATTCTGGTTAAGACACCTTTATTTAATGAGGAATCGTTGCTAACATGAAATGCTAAATAGTGGATTTAAAAATGATGTTTACAACCTTTTATAACTGTATTTATTCCTTTGTGCATGTGTCATGTGTGCGAGTACATGCAAGAATTTTTCAGACGAGGATTTATTTACTTGCAGGATATGCTGTTGGATCAGTAGATGGACGGGTAGGGCTCGAATTCTTGGATCCATCCAATTCAGATGAAGGGTCAGTCTTTGAATTGTACTTATGCATATTCTAATAATCCTTTATTTGGTGAAAGTCTGGAACATTCTTTTTTTTTCGATTGTTGGATTCATTGATGTCCAACATTTTGTAACTCTTGCATGCGTATTCTTTTTGTGCTCTCTACCAAAAAGAGAAATACCATTTAATTTGTTTAATGGCTTTTTTGTGTGGTACCAAACCTGGGTCGCATATCCACAATGCTACATTGCCCTGAACATTTAAAAAATGTACAGCAGATATGCTTTCCGGTGTCATCCCAAGTCAAGAGATGGAAGAACGCATCTAGTCTCAATCAATGACATTGTTTTCAACCCACTGTACGTGTAACTGTTTAAATTGTATATATTTGCAATTTCTGTGAAACTTGAAACTAATTTGGCATTTATGATTTAGTGTATGTGGCACTTTTGCTACTGGTGATAATGACGGCTACATTATCATATGGCATAACGAAAGTAAAAGAAGATTATGTGAGGTATAATCCGTCTGATTCAAACTACTACCATGACATTCTGTTTTTTTCACGAATAGTTATCATTAACGTTTCTTTTCTTGATTCCAGTTCTCTAGATTCCCCAACAGTGTGGCGTCTTTATCATTCAACCATTTGGGAGAAATTTTGGCTATTGCAACCAGCTACACTTACCAAGAAGCTAATGAAATGTATGGTTACTCTTATGTTGTCATCTGCTTTTCGTTTGCGTTTGATATTTTTCTCTATCAAATAAATCCCCAGCGTCTTAATATCTTATTTTCTGTCGTATTCGCGCCCATTTATCTTTGGTTTTTGTTGAACTGGATTGAAGGGTTTGACAAGCAGATCCTCAGTGTGGTTAAAAACCAAAAGCCATCGGATTATAATTCTCTCTAGTTATGCGTAATGACTAATTTTGAATCTAACTTTTAAACTACTTATTTTAAATGACATTTTTTTCTAATCTTTTCTACCATACTAATTAATATTTGTACAGATGCTTAACAATTAAATAGTGATAATGCACATTTACCAAAGTTCATTTCTCCTTGACAGCGATGTGCCCCCTCAAATATTCATACAGAAGATGAATGCAAGCTAAGTCATCCTCTGCTGAAGGTTCAAGCAGGAAATGGCAATTTGTAGCATGCATAGGAGAAAAGGTAATCTTTCAAGATATACTCAAACTACTATTTGTAGTTGCTATCCTGTCATGTTCAACAGTCCACTTTCTAACCTTGATATCCTTGATGCTAGTAGTGTCCTTACTAGTTTTATAATTTGGGCTATTTACCAAAATCGTAAAAATTGAAAATTTTCTCATTTTATGGTTGTTTTGCACAAATTTTTTTTTTATGGTGGTTTTGAAAGAAATTTTGAAGTGGTGGAGCAAAATTTCGTCAATGAAACTAGCGGAACACTCATCTTACCACTCCAAATAGCATAATTTTTTTTTTTAAATTCCGCCAAGTGGCGGAATGGCAAAGAATATTCCCAATGATTGAACTTGGGAATATTAGAAATAGTAATAATAATAATATAATATTATTAGGAATGGTAATAATAATAAGTTGGTTATTTCAGTTATATGTTTTATATAATAATAATAATAATAATAATAATAATAATAATATAGATTTAAGTATTAAAATTATATAAAAGTTATTATTAATTTTTATTAATAATAACAAGAGTGCAGAATGTGGAAATAGTTTATTAAAAATATTAATAATTTTAAAATAACACAATAATATAATTATAATGATGATTATTATTAATAATAATATTGTTATTATTATTATTATTATTATTATTTTATTATTAAATAAAAAGGTAAAATGGTGGAAAGAAAAAAAATTAATATATAATAGTTAGTATTCAAACAAATAAGAAATTAATATGCAATCAAACTTTGAAGCGTAAGTCCAAATATCAATGAACTGAGCATCTACCATTATGAGAATCACCATCATCATCGTCGTCGTCATCTACATTAGTATCATGAGATGTGGACATATTTTGATGAGCTTTAGGTGTGAGATGTGATGGAGTAAACAATTCATAAGGTGGAGGAGTGCTAAATCCAAAAAGGAAATTTTAAGTGGAAGAAAGAACTGATGGAAATTGAGAATTGTGCTGATAAACGATAATATGGAAGTTGTGTAACATGGTAGTTCAAGAATTGTGAGGTTATAGATAGATAGAGAGCATGGTGTGATGAAGATGGATAGGATGGAGAAGAAAAAGGAAAGTGGGTGGGAGGAGTGAGATTTGAAGTAAGAAAAAATGATTTAGATGGATAAGTAAAGGAAAACTGACTTGGAGGAATGAATGAGGAGGCAGATGGAGCATTTGGAAAAGGAGTTGAAATGTTGACGTCCTGAGTGGAAGATGCAGAGTGCAATTGCATATGAATAGAGAGGCTAAGGAACATGAATACATGAATCACTTACAGTATGGGGTATTTGAGTGGAAGCTCGTTGACGTGCATAATGCTGATGACGCCACATTGGCTCTTCATCAACAGTTCTAACTTTTTGAAAATGTTTTGGGAGTGGGCCATGTTTTAGTGCAGGGTTGGAGCGTGACATATTATCTTTAAGTTTGTGCCAATAATCATTAATTGCATTTTGGGCATCGTGGGTGATCTGATTAGCTTAAGCTATATCTCGAGTCAATGTGATATGCTCTTTAGCCTTTCCATCTTGTGATTTTTCTTGTATAGGAATTGTATAACTATAAATTTGCTTCCACTGTGCACCTTGGGGATGTCAATTTACCTTGATTTCTAACAGTCAATCTACATCTGCTCTTGATATATCTTTGGTTCTCTCTTTACAGGGAAGATGAATCTATTTTTCTCTGGTCATTTTACTTTGTATTCATTTGTTTATTTTTCATTGATTAGATTCTTTAATTTTTTGTACCATTAATCACTCCACACACATACACTACAGTCATGCATTACTTCATTAAAATACCTAATTTTCAACCGTTAGAGCGGTTGAAATTTCGTCAACACATCACCATTCACAGTATTTATTTCACACACTAAAGAAACACACTAGAGATAAACAACAAATAGAAACACATCAAAATTCAAACTTGCAATAGTAAATAGAAACACACTAAAACTTGCAGAATTCAAACTTTATTTATTTAGGATAATAGTTATCAAACCAATTTTCAAAACCTAAAAAAGCAAAATATTGTCATTAATTGGCAAATTCCTGGCTAAAGCCCAGTATCTTATTTTTTTAGCTTTCATTTTCCCATATAATGGGAAATATTTTTAGCTCCACCCCTACCCTTTTTAGGCTTAATAGGAAGGTAATATTCAACCACTTGATTTAGCATTTTTGTATAGTTTCATGCAAAATAATCCCTTTTAAAGCTCAATATTTCAATTGGATTTACCATAAAGAAGGCATTAAAGGATTTTTTATTATAAACAATAATTGAAAAAATCATTATTGCATTGATTACCTCTCCTTATGACTTTTCTATGATGACCCTTTCTGTTTCTCTTGGGGAAGTTGCCCCTCGAGTGTTTTAAATCTTAATGACATCTTCCTCAACTCTTGCATCAGGGACTCCTTTTTGTTAGAAAGTGGATTCTCTGTAGCTTTAGGTCTGAATTTAGCCTTAGTATAAGGTTGGACCTTTCGATTTTGTGCCTTTTGTCCTTGGGGAAGTGGTGTATAATCTTAAGAAATTGTTTGTTCTTCTTGTGTATTTCTTGTGCTTTGCTTTTGTCTCTAGGGAAGTGACACGTAGGCTTGGAGAAAAGGCATATAAGCCTGGGGATTTGGCATGTGCAAATATTGCCTCTTGGGCCTTTTTCTTGCTTTTGATATTGAATCTCCACTTTTGGAGTAGAATTTTGGCTTTCCAAAAATTTTTCGTTCATTCTAGCAAATGACCTATTTATTTTTTACAACATTAATGATTGGTTAAATAGAGTCTTAGAATGAATTCTTTATCTACAGTATTGAGTCATGCAATGGCTTTATTCCTTTTATGAGAATATTTACACTAATGTCTTCATTAGTAGTGATATTCAAATTTTGGCCTGAATAGCCAAAAGGTGCCTTGGTCCAAGAGCAATTTTAAGGCATAAAGCTTTCATTCATTTATTTCCAAAAACCACTTGGTTTTACAGGTGAATTGTTGGTCTAGTAATTAACTTTGAAAATTTCTTTTTCAAATTTGTTCATCTTATTGAAATATGTCCCATTGAATGTGCTAAAAGATTGTTTTGATGGCAAGTAATTGAAAAAAATATTTTCCCTCTATGTGGAAGATAAGATAAAGACTGAAGTTTTATAAATGGCCTTTGGTAAAAAATGATCAAATTATATTGGTGGTATTTTATTGTGTTTTTATTTGAATGTAAAATGGGATATATAGCTATCTTTTTGAATATATAATCAATAAAGTTTGTTTATTTTTATGAATCATTTTTGTGCTTTAATTAAGTAGTAAGTTTGTTATGAATAGTGCTGTGAACAGTAAAATGACAAAATTTTGGTAGCATTTATGCTAAAAATTGAGCCCTCTATAATGCAATGTGTGACTATGGTGCTAAATGTGTGAATTGTTTTGTGAAAATACACAAATTCAGCAAAATAAAAATTTTTTTAAGTATAATCCATTCATATAAAATAGCCAATCATCTCTAAGTATTTAGTTATAGGCTATAAAGTTATGTAAAATCACTAAAGGCACAAATGTCATAAAATGAACATAGCCTAGCTCAAGGTTATCATCAACAAAGATAACTCATATAATAAAAAAGTCATGAAAGTTAGAGGGAGTTAGAGTTAAATCCCTTTAGAGTGTCCTAAATTTCTAGACACTTTTTTTTTGGTGGTAAGGGCCTCCTGTTCATGTTTCTTCCACTCAAGTACAACTTTCTGGTCAGTAAGTGACTTCCTTACTTTTTTGGCTTTAGAGATAGCTTGCTTAAATTTTGATGCCATGGCTTTCCTCTTTTTGAGCATCTCCATTTTCTCAGCCTTGAGAGTGAAGAAATTTGCCTTTAAATAAGATTTTTGCAACTAACTTGGCTTTAAGGAGGTCTTTGCCTGATTCTCTCTTGTCCTCACCTCCTTTATGGTCTGTTGATGGGCCAAGAACTTCATTTTTTGTTGATGGAAGGAGCCTAAGTGTTTAGAGGCATTTAACTGGCCAGCATTAGCTTTATTTAAGTGGGAAAATCTCCAAACAAGTTGCTCTCTCATAAAAAAATGGATGCAGACATGTACTTTGCTCTAAAATGCCAAATTCCACTAGTAGGTCGGACTCCTGTGTCTCCCTCAGGGATCTAATCTCTAAATTGGCAATAGACTTCAATAATCCTTTAGCTTTGGTAATTTGCTCTTCAGTTATAGTAGAGTTAGCTTCATCAACAAAGCTTATCAATGGGAATCTCGAATCTGGACAATTGATTCTTATTCCTTTTAATTGTTTTAGTAAGAAAGGAATAAAGGTGGTCATGAGTCCAAGAGCATTTAGCAGAGATTAGATAGCCACCAATATCAGTAAGATTGGAAACAGGGGGAGGGGATGGTTGGTCATTTAGCTTAGAACACTCTTTCTTAGATTGGAATATAGACTACCTAAAAAGATACACCCCTAAAGCCTTAGCTAATTGAATGTATTCAACACTAGGTCTAGCAGAAGTAGGAAAGAAAATATATTTGCAAATTAAGACCTAAAGGAAGGCAATATGTTCCTCAGCAGATGAGGGACCAGATAAAGGCAAGTAGTGAGAAATTACTTTGGGGTAAGAATTAAATGTCCTAGAAGAGATATCTGTTTATATATTTGGATTCATTAATCAAATAAACAATATTATCTCCTAGGATAAGTAGTCTAATCATTATAAAGATATTTAATAAAGTGATGGTCATATTACTAAGGGGAAAACAATGCAATTACAGGTTGGGGACCAAAACTTGAGTGTAGCTGAAAGAAGAGAGGATTAGTAAGTGATAGGCTTCAATGTCATTTGAATAAACTGAGAGATGCCAAGTTGATCTTACAAGAGATTGCATTTATACCTAAGCTTGTTTACCCATTTGTTCCATTCTTTAGAAGGTCGCACCTAGGATTTAAGATTGGTTAGGGCAGCTGTACAATTGCTTGGGAAAATTAGATCATTTGCTGAAGAACCTAGGTAAGGAAACAAGGGACTTTTTTTAAGGATTAAACAAGAAGGGTGCTATTCTTGCCCCTATAAGAAAGATACCTAAAAATTTATAAATCAGGTCAGAGGTGAAAACGATAGAAAGGTTGATATGTATAAGAAAGTAAGGAATATTTACCAGATGTTAAGAATTTCAAGACATGGACCTACTTCTATATCTTTTGATGATCTTGAGCTTCATTTCTTGTAAAAATGAAGAATTTTTATGTGAGTAAATGGATGAAAAATATTGTTGGTAAATGGAATTTTAAGTAACCATATAAAATAAATGTACTTTAATGTCATCCATGTCATCACTTGAAAGAATAGGAATCTCAGTAGCAGGGGCAGAACATAAAGCCATTAACTAGTCATGGAAAACGTTTTATAAGGTTAAGTAGAAGATTTAATAATAAAATTAAAGGCAAGAAGGTGTGAATAATACTTGCTCTGCTGTGAAATCCATGTTACTAGTGTCTAAGGCCAATGAAGTTGGAAAAAGACTTGAAGCCTCTAAAGATTGTGGGTTTATTTTTACTAAAACAAATAGACAATAATAAGGATGTAGACAAATTAAGTTCAAGATAAGATTGAAAATCCCCAAGGTGCACAACAAATATTAAAGGAGGAGATTAACAAAAGTCCTTAACCTGGACATGCTTACATATATACTAGAATCAACACTTCAAAACATCACAACCACACCACACTCAAATTTATAGTTGCAGGTCTCATACACACTCTAGACCTCATAAGTACCTAGGATGTATCCTCAAAACTTCTATGCACAATTTAAAAGATATGGAGCTCACAAGAAAAATATGCAATACACTAACATAAAATGCCATTATGCACCTAGAAGAAATAGATTTGCTCATGTTAGAGGCTGCTATTGCATGACCTAAGGTCACACTAGTAATGTATACTTCTATAGAAGATTACACTTGAATGTATTCATTTAATCATTTAAGCTATACAATGGAGCATTCAAATTTTGGACATAAAAATCAATTCAAATAGGCACATAAATTCGACCATCAAATATTCAAAAGTGCATATTAATTAAGTAATATATTAAAAAATTTAAGTCATTCAAATATTCAAGTTATTAATGTAAATAATTAAGGCATTCAACATTCATATTTGAATTTATCATTCAAAATCTCACTTTTCTCCCCCTTTTGTCAAAGAAAAAAAATAAAACATAAAAGAAATGGCGAAGATGAAATTGATAATGAAGATAAAAAGACTTAAATGGATAACAAGAGCATTCCAAGTACATAAACATCACTAAGAGAATGAAAAATTAAAACTAAAAGACATAAGCAAGAACATAAGACTAAAACATGAACAAATATAGAAAATGTAGTCCATAAGATGCTACAAGCAAATATGAGAGAAATGCATAAAAAAATGAAATCCAAAGGAAGTTAAGCTTGATCATCTCCATGAGCACCATGGCATTGATCTTTATTGCCTCATTTTTTAGATGGTGGATGAGAGAAAGGTGCCAATTAGCATTGATAGCCTTATTGCTCATATAGATAGTGAACATCATATTGCAAATGAGTGATAAGATTGTCCACTTGATCAAAGCGAGTATTGAAATGATGTTCCACTTGACCAAAATGAGCATTGAAGTTAATTTCCATCAATGACATATGATCAAAGATATCACCAACCTATTGAGATTCATTGTTATAAGCTTCAACACCTCTAGAGGACTTTTCACCCCTAGTTCTTTTCCTTTAAGGAGCCTGAGGTGGTGCTTCCATCTCATTAATTCTTTGAGAAGTGAGGTGATCAATTTGATGAAAGTATTGCTTAAGTTCTTTATCCATGTCTTGAGCAACATCTTCCTCTTTCCAAAAGTACTTGTTATTAATTCTCTTGAATTGCTTGGAATTCTTGATAAAGGTAGAGTCAAGAAGGGTAGAGGGATGAGACTTTAGGAAATTTATGTTGATGTTAAAATTGGTGGCAATTTTAGTGATGAAACCTCTTACGCATAAGTTCACAAAAGCACTATGACTAAATAACCACAACTTCCATTGAAAGAGTCTATCTATCTCAATTTTGATGTTATCAACGATGCAATGAAGTAGGAAGAGGTCTTTAAAAGATATAGCCATATAGCTTTGGCCTCTTGCATTAATGGAATATGCAAGAAACCTTTGAATATACCAAAGGGCTTTAGATTGAATAGAGAAGGATTTTGTATGACTCGCATGACATTTAGATTAGCAGGGTTTGTAATGTTACACCCAAAAATTATGGGGTGACCAAAAGGTGTTAATTTAAGAGAGGCTACTTTGAGTGAATCCAAACAAAGTGTTAAATTCTTAGTGAATCCAAACAAAGTGACAAATTCTTAGGCGATTAAAAAACTATCTTTTCCACTTAATCTAAATGTCATGCTATTAGGGGGTTGTGATGATTAAAGAATGAGTTTTAAGGCAAAAAGATGATAGAAACTCAATAACTAGTTGGGGATAAGTGGGTTAAATAGTAAAAGCAATGCTTGAGAGTCCTACCTTATCAAAGAGGGTTTTAACCTCATTAACCTTTTGAACGAATTTGAGCATTATTGTGGGAGATTGGAGGAGTTGATTTAGGATTCTCTTTAACAGCCCTTTTTGGAGGAGGAGAGGGAGAAGATGCTTGTCTTGAAGTCTTTTTAGGAGCCATAGTTATAATAGAGAGTAAAAAAATGTATGTGTTGATAGTGCAAAAAAAATGAAATAGAAGGAGAAGTGCAAGAATTGCAAAATAAGAGAATGATAATGAGTGAAAAGAAGTGAAGAAAGAGAGGAAAAATGAAGGTGTGCATGCAATGACGGGGGTTTAAATAGAGAATTTAAAGTGAAAAAGGTCATTGGATGAAGAAAAAAGAAGTGGTAACTATCGGGGCTTAAAAGCAAGAGAAGTGTCAAAAAAATAAAAAAAAACGGTCAAAAGAAAATTGACTAGAGCTACCCTTATGGTTAGCTCACGATCGTGAGGGTGGCAATTTGCTGACAAGGCAACGATCATGAGCTGTTGCTTTAATGGCAATGGCTCATGACGATTTCACCCTTAGCCCTTGAAATTTCAAATTTGTTTCAATCAGGTCCAAAAATAATTGCAATTTAGTCCTAATGAACTTAATTGACAAAAATGAAAAATTATTTAAACGCAAAACAATTTTAATTAAAACCATGGCCTTGTTTTAAAGTGTATAAAATGTCATTAAAAATTTATTGATTTAAATTATTCTAAAACATTATTTTTAAAAGATAATAATTTTTAAGAATATTTTTATTTATGAAAATTATTATGAAATAGATTGCTTTTATGAATAAAAATATTTTTTTTCTCATGCCATTTCACAATAATTTTCATGAATAAAAACATTTTTATTCTTAAAAACAAAAATATTCTTAAATAATAATTATTTTTGAGATTCAAAATAATTTTTAAAAATAAAATAATTTTTAAAATAATTTTACCCTTTGAAATAAATTTTTAAAATAATTTTACCCTCTAAAATAAATCTTTAAAATAAAATGTTAATTAATAATATTTTAGATTTAAAAAATCTAAGGTTTAATTATACTAAAATTAAAGATTAAGGGAATTTTTTTTGTGCTTTTTATAGCCTTAAAAGTTAAAAGTTAACATATGTTAAGTAAAAGTTTAAAAAGGGCTCTATTTGAATCATTTTTAAAAGTTTATGGGCTTGGATGTACTTTTTTAGTTTATGGTGCTAAATGTTGTTATCGTAAAAGTTGAAGGATTTTTTTGTACTTTTTGCCAATAATTAATTATTTAAAAATTAGAAAAAATTAATAAGTCCATAAGATTCTCAATTTTCTTTAAATAAGGCCTTGGATTTTGTGACACCTGTTAAGGATGCCAAACATACATTGTATGCATGTGACTAACACATAACATAATTATTTATGTCAAATTTTTAACTTACAATTTTACATATGTAACACATATCACACAGCTTCAAGCAATTCACATCTTTCTTTATATTATACATATACAATGCTCTAGCCTTAATACAAGAT
>CATIWM010084706.1:0-12053 GCA_949671775.1 Mallotus repandus | reverse complement strand
ATTCCAAACTCTATAAAGACTTAGCCAGACATAGTATTAATCAAAACAACAGAGACAAATAAAACAGTAATAATCTTCTCTCAGAACAATGTCTCTGAATATCCTGTCTCTCTCTGCTTCGTTTGGCAGCTAGGGTGTTCTCAAGTGTCCTCTCCTGTCCCTAAAATTAGGGTTTTAGATGCCTTATATACTTCAGTAATTATGAGCACGGGGCGGGAATAAGTTGCACGGACCGTGACTTGAGAAAGTTCCGCACACGGGTCCTAGACACGGAGCGTGTTGCTGACCCGTGCGCAAGGATGGCTACTGGACCAAATTTCACGGAGAGAGGCTCGGTCTGCACAGGGCTTGCGCGGAACTAGCACGGACTGTGTCTGAGAGAAAGACTCATAAGCCTCTCTGCACGGTCCGTGCTGATCACACGGGTCTCTTCACGGTCCGTGTTGATCGTACGGGTCGCGCAGAGACTTGTGCTACTGGGCGCGGATACGGTTCGTGGGGCTTGGGCCATATTGAAATGGAAAATGGGCCTTGATGGTTCTGGGTCTTCCAAACAGGACCTAAATGGCAATAAATTCACAAAATTAAGCCCAATAGCAAAAACAAAATTATTATTAAATAATGCACTGAATTAAAATAAAATATACAATAATAAAATTATAAACATCAATATTTATAACAAAAAACTGGCATAAAATATATATATAATTATGAGTTATCAAGTAACAACTTCAACATTAGAGACCTCTTGAAAATAAGTACCCATCGAAGCCTTCTTCCTTTGATTCTCCTTTTTTAGAAGTTCTTCATATTCACTTACTTTAGCAGCAAGTTGATAGAAATCACAGAATTCCATCCCCTGGAATTTTTTTCTCAGCTCAATATCCAGACCCCTTTATGCCATTTTAACATATTCACCTTCAGGTAATATGATTTTACATTTGTTTCTCATCCTCTTAAACCTAGCGATGAATAAGTCTGCACTTTCTCCCACCCTTTGAATTACCCTGGAAAGTTTAGCTATGCAAACTTCAGGCTCTGTTCTGAAGAATTGAGTGTAAAACTATCGCTCCATCTCCTGCCAAGTAAGGATAGAATTTCTGGGCAGTGTTGCATACCAGGTGAATGCAATTCCTATCAAACTATTAGGAAATAGTCTTTTTTTTAAATTAGGAAAATTCTTAAAGTTTGCTGACTCTCCAAATTGAATTATAAAATGAGCAATATGCTCTAGAGTTGATTATCTATTTTCCCCAGAGAAAAAAGAAAACTTTGAAACTTTGTAGCCTCTGGGATAAGAATTATCCCTGTCTATCGCATCTGTGTATGGCTTGTGGAATTCAGGGCGGCCAACTTGATGCATATTAGGCTTATACAGCTCTTTCATGACATCTCTTACTGCATCCAGATCAACTCCCATTGGTGGTGCTTGAGGCTGTGGTATATATGCCTGGGAAAATTCATTTGGCCCTGGGGATTAGGTATATAACCCTGGGGAAAATTGCCCCCCATGCCTCTTCCTTCCTGTTCGTACACTCCTTGCTACAAGACTGGGTTAGTCCTGCCAAAAATTTGTTGGTTAGGCTTATTATTATTCGATTACTACTATTTTCATTTCGGCCATTAGGACCACTAAGAGCAAGTACTTTATTATTAAGCCTCATCTCATCCCTCCTGTATGGAGGAATATACCTTTAATTAGTAACTAGTAGCACTGAAAGAGCAATCTTTGCCAAATTGCCAGACTCCTCCTCTACTATATCTGGCTTGGATATAGTACGTTGTTTGGATGTCTGCTCATTCCTTTTGGAAAATGCTTGCACAGTCTTTTGCATCATTTTCTCAAAGCTTCCAACAGTGGTATTAATACTTTCCACAGTGCTATTAATAGCGATGGTGGCTTGTTTCAGAATATCAACCATTTGAGGTACTGCATAAAGAGCTTTGTCAAAAGCCTGAGAATCAAAACTCTCAGTAGTATTAATAGCTTTTAGTTTTCGACCTGATTGGGCCTCATCTTTGTTTTGTCCATGAGGCACCTGATGTCCTTTTAAGTAATCAACACCTACTTCTTCAAGTGTTTTATTGGTTGAATCTCCAACATCAGATATTTCTTTTCCATTTCCCTATAATTTTGTCATCTCATTGAAACGTGTCCCACCGAGCGTGCCAAAAGATTGTTTGACTATTTTTTATTTCAGAGAAATTGCGAGTGTGCCAGAGGAGCGAGTCCTCAAGATTTGACCTTACTTCTTTCAGACGTTTGTGGATTCTCAAGTTCCTTAACCACAATTTGCTTAGATTTCAGAGATAGAAATTAATTTGTAAATAAAAAAGAGACAATTTGAACACTTAAAAAGAGAAATTATATTGATTCTGAGAACTCAGTACAAAAACTAAAGCGGACAGTAGCACTGTAAACTAAAAAATGATTAGCTAAAAATTCTAAATTTGTAGATGTAGATTGGAGTAGATAGATGTAGATGCTCATCCTTCAATCATTCCCTTGCTTTTATACTGCTAAAAATTTATTTCTTCAAATAATTGTCCCAGCTCAAAAGTCTTCCATTGCCAAGAAATAAATTCACGTAAAATAACTCCTTCAGACTGTCTTTTTCCCCAAGCCTCTGTGAAATGCGAATAGTTACTGCTTCTAGATTCCTCCAATTCTTTATCCTCTAGCTTAAGTTTCTGCAAATTGCACTTAATTTGGGCCTTTTAATATTTTTAATTGAATTAAAAAATAATGGACTTATAATCTTTAGCCCAAAATTTAATTTGAGTACAAACGCACACATTCAGGGGGAAAACTATAACTCCTTTTGATTGTTTGTTTTAACATCCGCAAACTAAATTATGGGGTGTAACCAAGCTAAGTTTTGACTAGTTTGGACTTGATTCATTTATAATTGAGTCGAGATCAAATTGAACTTGCTATATCACTTGATGTTCACGAATTGTTCGCGAGTCTAAATGAGTTTAAAGGAATTTTAAAAAATTCAAATGATAATTTAAAATTATACATTAAAAAATTGAAAATAAATTATTTACTAAATAAATTATAATATATTTTATAAAAATTATGAGTTTATTCTAATAATATATTTTTTAAAATATTTTTTATGATAAAAATTTGTATATTATATATCTAAAATTAAATTATTAAACATAAAAATTACGAACTGACTCGCAAATTTCTATTTAAATTTGTTTGCGAACTTCACGAACTGAATTTTTTATATAGTTTGAACTTGGTTCATTTATTATTGAATGAACTTGATATATGAGTTCAAATGAGCTTTTATCGAGGTGAACACTCAACTGTTTATGAGTAGCTCAGCTCGTTTGTACCCAACAAATATCTTTTCTTCACATATAATAATAATAATAATAGACCGACAGCCCCCAGTTCAAATCAGGAACCGCTTCAAATGGAGGACCCATGATAGAAATCGAAGAGAAAAATGATGAGTTTCTCGCTGGGGTAGCACAAGCTGAGGCCCGTGCCATCTCCAATAAACGCCGTCCCATAAATTCAATTGCAGTATCGAGGAGTACAAGCAGAATAAAAAGGAGAAAGATGTAATTGAAAGTGTCTACATGGCTGCTCCAAGAGGAAGCTCAGAGATGCAGGAAAAGAGGAGATGCAGGAAAAGAGAATTAAAAAAAAAATGGCATGTGGTTGGTTAATAGGAAATAATCAAATGATAATTTATTTTTAAATATATTTTAAAATATATAGTTCGAATTTTATTATTATTAATTTAAAAGAAAAAATTATTTATATCGTATGGTCTATATTTAAATTGTATAATCTTTCTTTTTTAATAAATAGGTAAACAAAATGTATAAATGTATATATAGAAATGAGCTTTTAGATTACAAATATAAAATTTGAAACCAAGTTGCTCAAAGAACAATAAAAACGTTTTAAGGAAAACCGTTGCACGTAATTAGCGATGATTAAAGTCGGCTGGAGGGCGGAGGTAACATTCCCACTCTCACCTTCAAATGATAAAATCATTAAAAGTTAAAAACTGCTTGCCCGTGGGTTTTGAGGAAATTAGTGTCCGTTAATTAAACAATAAAAACATTGGTTTAATGATGGAATAATTTGTTTCTTTTTGTCACACAATGGATCGGACAATGAACAAATCGTGAACTTCAAGACGAATGTCTCCCAGCACCTTCTCTTGTGCCCATTTCTATCATTATCCGTTTATTTTGGTCAATCATTTCTATCATTATCATGAACAAAAAATTTAATTTAATTTAATTAAAATTTCAGAACATAATGAGTGCCGCCGAAAGAGGTAGCGGTAAATTTGTAAAGATGATACAACTGTCAATTACATATATTTGCACCATATATATAGGCAGGTTGCTTTTTTTTTTAAGACTAATAATCTATTAATCTTTACGACACTTAATTTACAACATTTATTATCAACTTTAATAACTATTATCAATTATTACTATATATATAGGGAGGACAAACATAAAATTCTTAATACAAAAGAGTTAAGCATAATTTATAAAGATTTTTTTGTTTATAAGTGTATTATATTTTATGTTTGATCAATAAAAATAAATTATATCTCTTTATTATTCACGTTCAACAGTTAGATATATCACATTTAATATAAATAAAAAAAATTTAATTTATTTTTAACTCTTAACGTTCAACCTACATTGATAATTATACAATAAAAAATATTTTTATTTTTATTTTTAAATTTTTTAATGATTCATATAACAAATAATAAAAAGAAATGCACTGTTTGTACCTCGATCTGATATACTAAATTTTGTCCATATATATATATTATATTAGTGATCATTGTATAACTAAACTAATGTGACTATTATACATATGAAAAATATAAAAAATTAAAAATTGTAATATTTATGTTATATTATTATTAAATTGTAAAATAAATTATTATAATTTTGTTCAAAAAAAAAAAACTGTGTGAAAGTTGTTGCCCATTTGTATGCAATGTACTAGACGAGATAATTATCTTGATCAAAGTGATAAAAAAAAAAAAGACTCGCTTTCATGCTCTACTTTTTTCATGCAATGATAAGCTTTAGTTAATAGAATTGCCAATTTTGACTTTGAAATATCCCAACGAATCGGTGACGTTTCATTCCTTTAAAGACAAAAGCGGCCTTGGCTGGTTGCTCAGTTGGTATTTGGTAGCTTTCGAATGGGAAACAGATCTACAAAGAAATGAGATTACAATAGGAAGTAGGACAACAACCCCCCAAAAATTTCCAAACCCTCTGCCCCTTTTGATGGCTGAAATAAAAAAGGGCTCCACTGGCACTGGATAAAAAAATAATGGGCAGCCCTCAGCCCCTCACCCACCAAAAAGGCACGGAGACACATTGATGTAGCCATTGACCTTAAGAATTAATCCATTTAGCCTTTCTTTTAGGATCAACCCAGTTTCGAGCCTCTAAACTTTCAAGTTTTATTTTATTAAGTCTATAAATTTTTATTTTATTTTATTAAATCTTCAATCTTTTATTTTTATTTTAATTTAGAATATATTTAACTGAATTAATGAAATTATTAAAAAAATTCTATTTGAAGCACATAAAAAATAGACTAATTAGGAGAAAGAAGGCTGATTGTGATAGAGATAAAAATTAAAAATATGAGTAAAAAAAACATTATAACATGTTATCAGGTATCAAATAGGTTGCAAAAGCACATCCCACGTGCATCAAATAAAATTTGTTTAACAATTCTGTTAATTTTGTCAAATTTGTCTTTAATTAAAATGAAAATGACAGATTGAAGGCTTAATAAAATAAAATAAAAGTTCATAAATTTAATAGAATAAAACTTAAAAGTTCCGGGGCTTGGTAATGGTTTATCCTTTCTTTTATTACATAGAAATATAGTCAAACAATTGAATAAATTTTGACCTTTGGATTCTGTACTTTGCAACTAATTAATCTCCATCACACCCTTCTTGAATCAAAGGATCATTTATCAACCAGGGGAAGCACAGTATCAAACATACGTTCAAGAAAAGTGGGTCCATCCCTCCATAAAAAACCACAAGATGGGGATTTTGGTTAGCCAAGGAAAGGATTCTTGTGTCGGCTAAATATAATTGGCCTCATCAAACAACAACAAGAAACCCTCAGGAAATTCCCCACCGACGCTTAAATCCTGATCACCTCATTACATCCCCATCATTATCATCATTATCATATATATACATATCTCTGCCTCGATCGATCCTCCATCAAGGCCTACGTTGAGATATAAACTTAGCAAATTATACTACTACTGATGGGCAATTGCGTGTTCAAAGGATTTGGCGTAATGGAAGTTGAAGAAATGGTAAAAGTTGTAACGACAAATGGAGCCATCATGGAGCTCTTTGCACCCATCACCGCCGAGTGCATAACCAACGAGTTCCCAGGTCACGCCATATATCGTAGCCGGGACCTAATCTCTCCACCTCTCCTCCACAATGAAGAGCTCCACGGTGGTCATCTTTACTATCTTCTCCCTCTCAACGCCAACAACAGCAATAACACTGCCACTTCTTCTACTACTGCACGGAACAATCCTCTAAACTCTAACGACATGATGATCGGCAGGAAAAATTCTTCTTCTTCCACGTCCAAACTGGTGCCTTATCGCATGTCGTTTGATAATCATCAGAGATTAGTGAAGCGATCAGCAGAGGCAGAGGTGTTCCCGAGGTACAACAGTAGTGGGGTTTGGAAGGTGAAGCTGGTGATAAGCCCTGAGCAGTTGGCAGAGATACTGGCGCAAGAGGCAAGAACAGAGGAGTTGATAGAGAATGTGAGAACTGTAGCTAAGTGTGGAAACGGGTTCTCTTCTTCCGTGGCTAATTCTGATCAATGGAGTGTATCGTCTAGTAGCTGGAAAGGATCAGCTGAGAAGAACATTGGCGTTGATATATAGTTAGTGCATATGCTATTTATGTATTTTCTAGCTTAATAATAATTCGTTTAATTATGTGTATCTGTCTAGAGATTAGATAATCGGAGAGGATTTAATTAATTAATTAATTAGCTAGTATTATAATTAAAAATGTGATTCTATATATTACATGCATACCTAATTTTCTTTAGTAGTAGTTTGTTTCTAATTTGTTTGATAAATGCTAAAGATTAAAAGCCAAATGTGTTACTAACATATATTATATATATATTCTTGGTTTTTTGAAGTTAATTAAATATGAGTCTGTGTTTATGTATATATTCTCGACTGAAGAAGTAGTAGAAGAAAAGAAATACATCATATAATAGTTTATGGACTATGTGCTTTCGGTTTCATATGGGAAAAAAATTTGTTGTCAGTCTACATAAAACTTTGATGCTACTTCAAAGAAACAAAAAAAAAAAAAAAATTACATGATGCAAGCTAACTTATATAGGTCTTAATTAGTAGAAATTTTTGAGGTTAAGATTCTTAAACTAAGCAAGTTCAAGATATAACATGTTTTTGGGTGATTTACATCCACGTACAGTGCCTAATTTTCTTTTTTGTTTTTGAAAAGAAGCCAATATCATTAAACAAAAGAGAAGAAGGCGAAAGCCACTCCAGAATACCAGCTGTTGTACGAGCTAAATGAGCAAAATTATGTGCAAGCTCGTTTGCTGATCTTTTGACAAATCTCAATTAACAGCTAGACAATCTGAAACAACTAAATCATAAGCAGAAATTCCACCAAGACTGCATAAACTAGACACCACATGCAGAAAGCGCATCTAATTCGACACATTAAACTTTTTAAGCCAGCTAAGTGCTTCACGAACACTTAAAATCTCTGCTTCTTTAGGCGAGAAGGAACCCAGCATAGAGGTTGCACCAGCTGCATGTGACAAAGCACCTTCATGATTTCTTAAACAAAACCACATCCAATACATTTAGAGTGGGAGAACACAGCAGCATCAACGTTCAACTTATACCATCCAACAGCAGGTTTAGTCCATATTATATCACCAGCAATATGAGGACCAAGATCTTGCTTTAACTGACCTCTCACTGCTTTCCATTGATACAAATACCACCCTGCATGCTACTTTAATTTTAATTTCACGAAGATCCCCAAAACTATTTCCTGACCAATGAGAATGATGTGAAGCTTATGTGATAACATATGTGGCAAAAAAAATAATATTTTTTTAATTTAAATTACATGTCTCACCCAATATTTTTCTTTCTTTAATTTTTTAAAATTTAATTTACTTTATTTTTCTTTTTTAAAATTTTTTCGATTTTTCCACCAACCGAACATCCCCAATGTAAAAAAAAGAAATAAAAAAACTCAAATAATGCAAGCCAATATCACTCCCCACTGTCTTCACTTTCCAATTCCATGAAAGCCAAAATCCATATCATCATCCCACTAACTCTTCCTTCTTCCAACCCATATTACATGTGAACAAAATGCAAACAATCTCAATCTCTGCTTGTTCCATAAAAATCAAAGGTAAACAACCTCAATCTCCTCATGTTCCGATCCATTATCTCTACTAAATCTCACTCTCTTTTTCATCTAATTTTATATTTAATTAACCACACCCGCATCATACATCCCATAACACCCATAGCACCATTGTCACAGAACACCACCACCACCAACGAATAACAACCATCGCCACCATTAACTCATATATAGCACCACCGCTATATATGTGTAGTATAATGAAATTTAGCAACAAAATTTTGATCCCGTTTGTGCAAATTATCCAATATTTTTCAGGATATGTGATAGATTGTGATAAATTAAGAAATAAATGTTGTAATGAGTGGTTATATAATATAATGGAAAATGGAAATTTCTAAAAAGAATCGAACTCATTGGCCGATAAAAATATAATATACACATATAACTCATGACTGCAAAACTATAAATATAAAGAATTTGTTTTCTAGCAAGAAAAATTCAGAGGAAAAAAAATTTTAAACGAATTTTAATTATTTTAAATTAAATGTTGAGAAATTTTTTTTATTTGTAAATTATTTAAAATTCACTAAAATCTAAATTCAAATGATTTGAAAAAAAAAAAGTCCAACAGGCCTACGGATTATAACTTTGTTCAGTGAAGCAGGCCGACACTCTATTACCATTAACAATCAACAAAGTTTAAATCTTTTTTTATTTTATCATAGCCTATAAATCTGTCACTAAAATTCCATTTATGTTTGGGCTTATAGAAACCTTTATTTATCTTTCGGTTGTTTTTTTTATTATTTTTGAATTTAGTTTTAATAAGACTTAATTACAAAACATTTACCACTTCTATTCAATTTTATCATACTTTTAATTTTATAAAATTAATTATCTAATTTTTAAAATAATAATAATTTTATCATTGTAATTTATTGAATTAAAAAAAATTAAAATTACATATTAAATGTAAGTCACTTCACCTTTGAAAAAATATATGTCACTAAATTTCTTATGACTCTAGAAAAAATCTTTATAGATAACTGAAGATGTAAAAATGGAGCTGGTTAGAGTGCCCTCCTCTATCCTCTTTAAATTGATCCACTTGACGCCATGGAACATATATACTTAGCTTCATCTCTAATCATCTTACAACCTAAAATCCAACCCAATAACTGTTCAATTGGAGACAGTTGTTTTCTTTTTTTAATAAGAAAAAAAATGCCTAAGATATTTGGAATAAAACAATATAATAAAAAAAAAGCAGGGCCTACACAGTCAAGTCATGTTAATAGGCCAAAAGATTGAAACCATAGTAGCAATAAATAGGAGTGAGCAAAATTGAACTGCACGGAAAAGTTGAATTGGAACCGATCGAAATTGATCCAAATCAGTGTGGCTCGGTTTTTATTTTTGAAGATTTGTAAATGGTTCAGTTTTTATTTTTGAAGATTTGTAAATTTTGGTCGGTTAATCGAACCGACCGAAGCATATGTCTAAGATTCAAATCAAAGTAGGGAAGGAGAAATGACATGCCCAAGACCATTAGACCATCAAAAGCTTTTGTTTTTAATGGTTCTTTTATGTATATTATTGCATATTTAGTTTTCGGTTAACCGACCAAAATCGAATAATTTCTTTAGTATTCAGTTCTATTTTGATAATTTGAAAAAAATAAAAATCAAACCAAACCGAAATTGACTGTGCTCACCCCTAACAATAAAAATTTCAATTATTATAAAATTTAAACAAAATAGATTTATAAAGGAATACATTTTTTTAATATATATATATTTTATATATATAATTCAAATTTAACTTATTATTGAAAAAGAATTTAAATTTTTTATTATTTAAACCAAAAATATTAGTACAGGTTAATCTTTTTCAATAGTTATATTTGCTGCTCTAAATTTCTGGAAACAGACGTGCAAGCACTCAAATTTAATAATGCTTTGATAAGAACACCATATCAATTTTTTTTTAAAAAAAAAAAACTATATTGATTAATTAATTAATTATTGGCACGTAAAAATCGTACCGAATATATAATAACAAAAAAAAAATGGGCATGATGAATAATTACATGCAAGTGAAACAAGTTGCAACACCAGTTAACTACCTTTTGTTCATATGATGTCTGATGAAGCTGTTGTTTTCATTCATATAAACCGATGTACCAATTTTATTTATTAAAGAACAGAGAAACTTGTATGTTGAACCATTACCCCTCAACTAACATGTTTGAGACACTGACATGTCTCGAGCGGAGTTGCCTGAGGACAAATCTTCAATCTTTAACACAGCTATCTACATGGCTATATAATAATAAGGAAAGTGACTCAGCTATGTGGCAATCGAACTGAATTTTGTTTCAATAGCACCACACCACACATCTCTTAAAAAACTCATAAAATCATTTTGCACAAAATATCATATTGCCAACTTAACATTTGACAAACTCTATCGAATAACAACAACAATAATCTTTACAACGTAAGGACGAACATGAGATGTTGCACACAAGTTCCAAAAAAATCTTACACTACAACACTCGATTCCACATCAATCCATGCCATATGTATAGGACACCAAACATAAGAAATTTACACCCATATGCTTAATTAATATTGCATCATGAATTATATATTGTTGGAAGGTATGCATCATATATACGAGTTATTTTTCTTTGACACTTTTGTCTTGTTCCAAATTTAATTAGGACGATATCCTTTTCCATCCCAATTTGATAGCTAAAATTAAACCATACGTATTAAGGAAGTTGCTATAAATTATATATTTTATTTAGAATATGAATGATCTACGTAACTTAAAAAAAATGGAACATAATGATTCCACCTAAAAAAAAAGAAAAAAAAACTCAAATATGAAACAAATTAGAAACGTTGAAAACTTTACATTTTCTCATTAGAAATTCGATCACTTCATGCAAATTTGGTGGAAATTTTGAAATAAAAGGATTTAGAGAGGAAAAAAAAAAAGAAGATATGTGTGTTAAAAATTCACCCAGTGCATCCATCAGAAACATATATATTTGACAATGGAATGCAAAAAAAAGGTGGAATTTATTGAATTCAAGTGGGATCTGGCACATGTAAAAGCAGATTAATTTGTTTTGTTTGTTGTATGAAACCGACATTTAAATAGCTAGGTGTTATAAAAATTAAACGTGCTCTTAGAAAAATAAGAAACTTAATCAAAATCTCCAACCAAAATTTTAGACTTTCGAAACATGCATTATTGATATGGCAAGAAATGATCCAATGAGTTTGATGTTGAAAGCGCCCATTTAAATTAGATTTTAATTTACCATTTTAATTAAATATTGAATTTTTATTAATTTAACTTTTTAATTCATTAAACGTCTATAAGCTAGAAAAAAAACACCCATCAAAATGAAAATGTTAAGCGTATGTTTTTTACTTATTTATTTGCTTATTAAGATAGGTAGATCTACCTAGTTAAGGTCTACAAATTGTTCCGATAATCCAGATCTTTTGTTGCAATAATTGGAAAAGTAGTCGCCATTGTTATTCCTCAATTACCAACTTATGCTCACAGCCTTCCACTAAACTTTTCCCA
>CATIWM010084692.1:0-13855 GCA_949671775.1 Mallotus repandus | reverse complement strand
TTTTTTTTTACTTTATGCATTGAAGGATGACTGTAATATTTTCATGCATTGGTACTTATTTAGTATATTATGCTTATAATGTTATTTTTATGCTTTAAAGTTAATACTCTTTGTATATTATTGTTATATCCATTTTTTTAGGTACAAACAAGCTCATAAACGAGCTCACACACGAGCTCACAAACGAGCTCACAAACGAGCTCACACACAAGCTCACAAACGAGCTCACACACGAGCTCACAAACGAGCCCATAAATGAGCTCACAAATGAGCTAATAAATGAGCCCACAAACGAGCTAATAAACGAGCCCACAAACGAGCTAATAAATGAGCCCACAAACGAGCTAACACACGAGCCCACAAACGAGCTAATAAACGAGCCCACAAACGAGCTAATAAACAGGCCTTCAAACGAGCACAAATCGAGCTTTGTTCGCAAACAAGCTCAAGCTCGTCTCGAGCAAAGCTCGAGCTATGAATTTTCGATTATACCGAGCTCGAGTCTGAGTTCGAACACTTATATATTATGCCGAGCCGAGCTCGAGTAGTCCAAAACTCGGCTCAGCCCGACTCAATTACAGCCCTAGGTACATTCATTAGTCATCAAGTTTTCAGATATCATAACTTCCTCTAGTGTAATTTATAATGTGCAGGATCATATACCTTTCCCGAGTAAAATTAACAATTCCAAGGTTTTTTGAATTTTAGGTTACAGTTCATCGACTGATGTGTTGGACCCATATGAAACTATGAAATGTGGTAGCACTGCAACTTTCTTCACAAATCTTTCTATTACTTTAGCTATAGGAACCAGAGTTTTTCCACATCTTCTCTGCTACCAGACAAGTCAAAGTGAAATTGACAACAAATAATACTAAAAAGAAACTGACAACTGAGATATATCCCTTACCCAAACAATAGGAATACTTGTAACCGTTCATACAATTATGGAGATATGTAGCCCAAATGTACTGCCATCAAGTACTCAAATTCAATATCCAAAGAATAATTATCATTTGAGGGAAAAATTGGTTGCAAAAATAACATCATATTGAAAGCAAGCAAAGACCAACAAATTGTTTGAACCAAACTCTGCAGAAAGGCATCACAAAATAAATCCCATTTGGATAAAGATTTCAATTATTCCCTCAACCACTGGAGGATAGATGTATATCTGTTCATAGATAGACCTCCTGAGTGCACAAAAACAAATTGCATGATGATGTCCTATTGTAGGATTGTCATTAATTAGCCAACAAAAACCAAAGCTAATAAAGAACAAAAAGTTCATGCGTAAAGGGATTGCCAAGATATGATGATAATTCATAAATCTCCTAGTGCCTACTAAAAATTAAGGATAAATAAACAGAAAATTCTTAACAATAACACTTCCAATTACAATTACAGTTACTATTATGCTAACTCAATCATAGATGGTAGCTTAAAGAAAATATATATCTCTATCCTGAAACATAGAACCAACATTGTATTAGTTGCTGCCATATGCAGCACACCACATGGACGTATGTCCACATCCATTACTATAAGGAGTAAACTAAAGACATCTCAACTTGATTGTAGCACATATGATTAAATTGTAGAGTCCATTTTTAGATATGAAAACCCTAAAAAGTTATTTTATTTTTTTAAATGTTGTTATGAAATATAGATCGTGTCATAATACCTTGAAGCAAATTATGTGGTCAAATTCCATATATTAATAAAACAATTTTAATAAGAAATAACATCATAGGCTTTCCTAAACCACTGATTTCTTATTTATTTATTTTATTTGAATACAATTTGCAGTTACACGAGCTAGTCAAGATAGCGGAGTATCTCCTAGAAATCACTAATCTATCCATTGGCATCAAGGAGAAAATGCTTCCATATCCAATGCATTGCAATGTGGATCTACACTCTTGTATCGCAATATAGATCCATATGGTGCTGTCAGTTTCATCATGCAACAAAAATACCGAACAAAGCAAAAATTTACACCCATCTGTTAGATGAAATATCCACAACAACATCTGGTTCACCATTTTTACTTTTTGCTATCAATTAGAAAGGACCTCGAATTCCAGTCTTGGTTCGGTCAAAAAACCCACCATAGTTCTAGCCAAAGCAAAGCAAAAGTCATCATGTTAGATATCCAGGAAAAAAAATTCAAAATAATTAAAAATAGTACTTGGGTGGTTGTAGAAATCATACAGGTAATCCAACAGAAACACTAACCAAAGAGATTTTATTATTTCCATGCTTCAGTCTAATTGGCGTCTCAAAAATAAAATTCCCATTCAAATTTCCTTGTGCAGCTTGTGAACCTAAAAATGATTTTGAAAAAAACAATAAAATATGAAAAACAAATACTATAATTCACACCCAATCTTTTTAAAAAAAAATTGCAAACAATTACATACCATAGTAATTCCTATTAACAAAAGCATGAACAATATGGCCATTAGTATGCACATGGAGAATTATATTCTTGACAGTGGTTGCATTATGATTGTAACTGCGAGTTACAAAATTTAAAGAATGAGCATATGAAAAATACATATATATACATGAAATTTTCCATGTAAACATAAATAAAAGATGTAATGTGAAATAAAAAAAATACTTACTTGGTCAAAACCCACAGTAATCACTTGTACCATTTGTTGCTCTTTTCTGATCCAAAAGTTCATTAGCAGCCAAAGTATTGCCCTTAACGAAAACATAGTTATTTACATCAAGGGCTTTCTCCGCCCTCCATTGTCATTACAACTGATTATCAGCCTTAGCATCATTTGGCTTAGTCTCCATGACTGATGTTTGAACATTAACCTACTCACAAAAAAAATAAAAAATCAAAAAAGTACATATAAAAGTTTTCAATATCATTTTTTTAACAGTAACCAAATAATTAGATGCATTTTATTTGTTTATGTATACCTTGGCAGCGTTATAAACTTTAGTCTTGCAATCTGGAAGAATACTTCTTGCTCAAAAAAAATTTGGAAGAACACTCAAATGTCAACAATAGCATTTTGAACTACAAAGAGATATAGACTTCAATCCATACCCATCAAGTGGCAAAGTAATGGAATTCATACAAAATATACAACAACCATAAAAATCATAGAATGAAATGGCATTCATATAAACTTTAAAATAAACACCAATAAATAATAGCAACTAACTTCTAGTATCAGCAGCCATCAAGATACCATTTTTATACTTTATAGCGACAACAGATGTCCCAGGGACATATTGGTAACTACACCATAGACAAAAACAATACTAAAAATAAATAGAAAATAAGTATTTTCTTACCTTATAAGTAAATAGCACACACCTCTATAAAAATTATACATCACCATCACCAGAAATTCTCTATATCTGACCAAACTTCAGTAAAATTACACGATTTGAAGGTTCAGAGAAAGAATCATGTAGAATATAAAAAAAGGGCAATCAAGAACGACCGATTAAGCGTAAGAAGAGAAAAAAAAATCCTAAAAACAACAGTTTTCTCAAAAGGGAAAAAAATCCCAATCTTTAAAGAAAATACAACATTAAAAATGCCCCAAAACCTTATAAACAGATAATATTGGAGATGAGTAATATCATACATCTTTTCACTTCAAGTGAAATTGTGAGGCCGCGTTTTAATTCAAGTGAACACCCTTGAGCAGAAAAAGAGGGCTAAGATCCTTGAGAGATTTCCAGTGCTCACCAACTGCTATGATTCCCTTGTTTCATATCACAAAAAAAAGAGAGATGATGTGAAATGGGTAACTGACAAAGTAAAAATATTTAAACAAAAGAATAGAAAAAAAATATTCAGTCTACGTTTTCTGGTTTGAAGTAGCCGTCCGGTGAAACTAATGACATCGACAGAAAGAGGAGGAAGAGGGAAAAGAACGCAGAAGCTAATTAGGGCAAGAAGAGGAGGAAAAAAAATATTTAAAAATAATAATTAAGAATAGATTTTTTGAAATATGTTTAATAAAATAATATTATGATTTTTTAAGAATTCAACACACAAACTATTAGAGTTGAATGCTGAATTATAAGGAGGGGTGAATTATGAGGAGGGGTACGGTGTTAAAATTTGGATTAAATGACTTTAGAGCTCAGTATTTAATATATATATAGATTAAACAAATAAATACCAAAAATAAATTATATTTTTATTTTGTTAGATTTAGAAAAATATAAGAAAAATTGTAAATTGCAAAGAGTAAAAAAATTATTGGCATCTATATGATTTATTTTTTTTTATCTATTTTACTTTTCCTTTAATTTATTTTTGATAAATATAACCTTAACTTTTATTAATAAAAAACTTCTAATAGAAGTTTAACAATGATGCTAATATTATTGTATCCTCAAAGGAAAAAAAATGATAGTATCAATTTTTAGAAAGATCATTTGTTGATATAGAGGGAATTACAAATTATTTATTTATTTGTCAAATTTGGTTATTTAAAGATATTTATATTTATTGAATGTTTTCAATTTTTATTCAAGTAGAAAAAAATTTTCTATTTATTGAATATTTTAATTTTTATTCAAGAACAAAAAATTAAAGAAATAAA
Organism: Mallotus repandus; assembly: GCA_949671775.1. Classification (NCBI taxonomy): domain Eukaryota; kingdom Viridiplantae; phylum Streptophyta; class Magnoliopsida; order Malpighiales; family Euphorbiaceae; genus Mallotus; species Mallotus repandus. The sequence goes on along the minus strand of CATIWM010084692.1, from coordinate 9,266 downwards.
GGTCATTAGAAGAATGATTCTATAGTAAGTATATATATATATATAGTCGTGAATTCCTGCTTTGCGCAAGCTGCAAATAATATACATATTTCAAAATAAATAATTAAATAATTATTATAAATTATAAACTACAAATTAATCAAATATAAAGTTAGAACTTATTTTGATTTGTCACGTCTATCGTAAAGGTAACAGAGCAGATGATTTTTTTGCCAACTTGGCCTTGAGAAGCAATAATGGGTATCAAAAGCTGGAGTTTCCTCCTATAAGGTTGCATGTAATTTCAGACGAAGATATTTTGTGATTACTCTGCCTAGATTAATCAGCAGCTGGTGGGTGTTCCCCTTCCCTTTTATCAAAAAAAAAAAAAAACAAAAGTTAGAATTTATTTTTTTATTAAGAGTACATATTAATCTGCATATTAATAATAATTATTGAATAAATAATATAAAATAAATATAAAAAATGGGTGAAAAAATTATATATTTTTTATTTTTAGGTTAAAAAAGAAAAGTGTTTTTATTTGAATATAATAGAATGTTTCAGTTAAAATAAAAGATATTATTTTTTATAAAAATGAAGTGTAATGTTTTAAATATAATTAAATTAGAGTATTTTATATTAAATGAAACATGTGTATTTTAATAAAAATATATTTTTTAATATTTTCTAGAAAAATATTGTGAATTTTAATAATTCAACACATAAAGTTTTAGGAGTTAATGCTGAATTATAAAGAGAGATACTTGTTAAATTTTTAGCTTATAATAAATTAAAAATAAAATATATCCTATTAATGTTATTTTCTTTAATTTTTGTTACCATATTTTTTTAGTTATAATAAGATTAGTTTTTTTAAATTATTAGATTAGTATTATAGCATATATAGTAGTATTTTAGTTGGAAAATAATACTAAATAATTATTATATTTTTTAATTTTTTGTAAAAATAAAATTTTTAATGGTTCAAAAAATATTTGAGTTATTTAAGGCAAAAAATATATAATTTTCAAATATTTTAAGAATTTGAGTAGTATTGAGATATGTATAATATCAATTGTTATACCATGGACCCCTGTCCATATTGTAATATGGACCAGGAGTCATTACACGTGTGAGAAAAAATGCACTCTTTTTTTTTGTGTCAAATACATTTTTTTTTCCGTTAATAGATTAAGATTACACGGATTCATTAACTTTCAGCTACAAATTCATTGATCTTCAATGAATATACAGTTAAAGATCAATGAATCTACAGTAAAAGTTCATTGAACTTCACCTAAATATTCATTGATTTTTACTTACAAATTCATTGATCTGCAACTGTAGTTTCAGATCATGGTTGAATTATTTTAGTGCCATTGGCGCAGCCTCTGCCATATCACTCTCTGTCTCACATCAAATACATTTTTTTTACGTTAATTGATTAAGATTATGTGGGTTCATGTCACGACCCAAACCCGGGTGTTATGACCGGCGCTAGGAAACATGAATTCACATGAATCCGAAACCCGTAGCAAGCCTTAAACAAAAAAATTCACACTTAACATAACGTAAATATGCCTCAGAATTAAAACTTTTAATAATGTAAAGAAACTCTCTAATATTATATCATAATAAAATATTTTACAATCAGTCAGGTACACAATTTCAGTCAATAACATCATCACAAGCTACTACAAGTATGTATTACTACTACAACGTCTAAAACAATACAAGAAAGTAATAGTTCAGACTTTACATAAGTCAGCCGATGAAGAAAGAGTCCGGCGGAGAATACTACTAGGAGAGGTCTGACGAGAAAGATCCTGAAAAATAATTGGGGGGGGTCAGACCTCACTGAGTGAATTATTATTATATGTATACATGCAACCTAAGCATACAAGCAACCAAGCAGCAATATAATATTTATATATTTATATTTATTTAATTTATACATGCATTTCATGCAAATGCACAAAAACACTTTTCATATCAATACCGTAGGTGCAAATAAGTGGATGATCGGAGTAGAAACCTAAGAATTTCGTAACCTTAAATAATGTACTCTACTGATCATTAAATTTCTTAATTCTAATATTATTTCTCTTTTCCAAACTTTGGTAGTGAACTGGCCCTGAGACACTAAGTCAACCGAGCTACCGTAGTCTCACTACTAGTATGACTAGCCTCGAGACACTAAGTCAACTAAGCTACCGCAACCACACCACTCTCAACCACAAATCTCAATAAATCATTAATCATTATATCATAACCTAGCATCTAGTGTATTGTTGCACAACAGTCCTAGTGTAGCCCACTAGGTAGTACGTTCTACTACTATCCTCCAAAAATATCACATCACAAATAAAATAAATAAATAAATCATATTAAAACATGCACTGCATCCAATAATCACACACACACACACACACACATATATAAAGACATATATATATCAGCAATGACAATTAACATTTAATGCAATATAACATATTAAAGTGCACATTTATTAAAATCCATGCCAATAATATTTTCTATATGCAATGCATACATATAATGATAATTCACAGGTGTGCGTTCCTCTGCAATAATTCGACTAGCCTTGACTCATAGGCCTCGGTCTCGGTGTGGCTATAGGAAAAATAATAAAATAATTAGGATTAAATCATAACCTTATATATTCTATATTTCTAAGGAAACTCGATCTAAGACACGATTCTACTAAAACTCAACATTCAATATAACTTCGATGTCACGTTTTACAAGGAATCTACCAAAAATTCGGCAGAGTCTCCTTTGTAAAACAGACATCTTTCTACTAAAAGTAGAGCTATTTCTGCACAAAAATACACTTCAAAATTCCAAAGCTCAACATCTTGAGTTGGCCCCCCAAACTACAATTCACACCCAACCGAGAGCCAACATCACAAAATATATAAATTCCAGTTCACAAATAATATTTGCTAATAAAATCCATTAATAGCATAAAATTCCCATTATACAATTAATTTAGCATAAATTGTAAATAATTATTAAAATCACTTATCAATATCATAAAAATAATAAAATGCTCATTTAAACTGAAAAAATAATAAATAAGTTTATTTTTATATATTTTCCCAAAATTATCACTAATTAACAATTAATTGAAAAATAATTATAAAAATTCTTTTTATACTATTATTATTTAAAAAATTTTCTAAAACAAAATACATATCAATAATTAATTAAAATTGAATAATTCACCAATTTCTAATAATTTCTCCAAAAATACACTTTTAAACATAACCTTAAAAAATTCATATCTCAAATTCTATAAATAATTTTCCAAAACTTTCTTCACAAAGTATAATCCACATAATATATAGAATTTATTAAAAATATAAAACATTTTCGAGCTCGGAACAGTAATATGAACAGTAACCCCAAACCCGAAAAATTCCAAAAATTTAGAAAAATAAATAAAATTCATATTTAGCAAGTTTTCAACTTCCACAAAAAATCATCAAATAGAAACTATATCTAATTAAATCAAATTCAAACTCAATTTAATAAATAACTAAAAATACCTAAAAATATTCTACAGACGTAGATTGGACGCACGGTCAGCGGCTACGGACTCTTGACATCGAGAGGAACAAAATGGAACCAACCTCGTCGCCTGAAAATGGCCGAAACAATGCCAAATGGAGGGAGAATTCTGACTAGTTTTGTGCAATTCTACACAATTCTGGCATGTTCCTCATAAAACCGAAGTTACTAGTATAAAGAGGAGAACGAGACGAATCTACAGATCAAATTTGAGGTCGATCGAAGTTCTTTAGGGGGTTGAACGGAGAAGAAGAAGAAAAAGAAAGTTTTGGTATTAAAATGTAAATTTTTCCTCTCAACAGTCTCTCTCCCACTGATTTTCTTTATTTGCAGCACCACTTTTCCTTTTATGAAGATGATAGACCACGTATCCATCAACAACTGGCCCCCTTTTATTTTTTTAGCTTTAACTTTAAACATATATATATAACCAATAATAATAATAATAATAATAATATATAGTTAAACTCTAACCACAATATATATATATATATATATATATATACTTAAAAATTTTAAAGTGTATTAAAACACACAAAGTCAATAATTTTACATAAGTAATAATATTAATAATATTAAAATAATATTCGACACAAGAATTTCAAATTTAATTTCACTAATAATCAAATATCATATATTAATAAAATAATTATTAACCCTGCAAATCCTAGAAATTTAATTTTAAAATTTATAAAAATTCAGGTTATAACAATCTCCCCCCCCCCCCCCCCCCCCCCAAAATCCTACAAAAATTCATCCTTGAATTTTAAATAGAGAACTAAAAATAAGAATTCATCGAGGAAAGAGGTAAGGGTAAGCCATCCGCATCTCTGCCTGAGTCTCCCACATGTGCTCCTCTACGTTGTTGTTCCTCTACAATACTTTAACCATTGGAATCATTTTTTAACACAATTGACAAACTTGATGGTCAACAATCGCAACTGGTTCTTCCTCTTATGTCAGATTTTCATTCAACTCCATACTCTGAGGTTGCAAAACGTGCAAAGGATCTGAAATATACTTCCTGAGCATCAAAATGTGGAACACTAGATGCACTTGTGACAAATTCGGAGGCAAAGCTAATTGATAGGCAACCATGCCAACTCTCTCCAGAATCTCAAAAGGTCCAATGTATCTCAGTGCCAACTTTCCTTTCTTGCCAAATCTCATAACACCCTTCCTAGGTGACACCTTCAAAATTACATAGTCCCCAACCTAAAATTCCACATCTTTGCGATTCGGATCTGCATAACTCTTTTGCCTGCTAGCTGTTGTTTCTAATCTCCTTCTGATCAAAGCTACCTTCTTAGATGCATCCTGATTAATTTCTGGTCCAGTTAATTCTTTTTCTCCAACTTCATCCCAACACATAGGGGATCGACACTTTCTTCCATACAAAGCTTTATATGGCACCATTTCAATACTGCTATGGTAGTTGTTGTTATAAGAAAATTCTACTAATGGCAAATGATCATCCCAATTGCCTCCAAGACCCATTACACACATTCTCAATATATCTTCAAGTGTTTGGATCGTTCTCTCAGACTAGCCATCTATTTGAGAATGAAAAGCAGTATTGAAATCAAGCTTGGTACCCACTGCTTCTTACAACTTCTGGCAAAATTGAGAGGTAAATACAGAACCTTTATAAAAAATAATAGAAATAGGCACTCCATGAAGGCACACAATATGCTTGACATATAGCTTAGCCAACTTGGTTATAGAATAATAAGCTTTAACTGGCAGAAAATAAGTTGATTTGGTTAGCCTGTCCACTATCACCCAGATGGAATCATATACATCCTTTGAACGAGGCAACTTGGTCATAAAGCCCATAGTGATTCTCTCATATTTCCACTCAAGAATCAGAAGAGGTTGAAGCTTTCCAGAAGGCTTCTAATGCTTTACTTTCACTTGCTGACATGTCAAGCACTTGGAAAAAAATTCAACTACATCCTTCTTCATTCTATCCCACCAATAAAGATCTTTTATGCTGTGGTACATCTTAGTGGAACCAGGATGTACACTGTAGGCTGTAAAATGAGCTTCTTCCAAAATTCTTCTCTCAAGTTGTCCATATTAGGAACACACAGCCTTTCACTGATCCATAGAACACCTTCATCATCAAGGTTAAAATCAATGAATTTCCCTTCACGAACTTTCTCTGCAAGCTCTACCAAATTAGGATCTCGGCTCTTATGTGTTTTGATCCTATCCCTCCACACCGATCTAACTCTGAATTGAGCTATCAATCCTCCTGGCCTAGTTATCTTCATCATCAACCCTTGGTCCACTAACTTATGCATCTCTTGAATCAAAGGTCTCCTTTCCACACTGATGTAAGTAAAACTACCTAAAGACTTTCTACTCAAAGCATCTACTACCACATTAGCCTTGCCTGGATGATACAAGATGTCATAGTTAGCCATCTTCTTTGTCTGAGATTTAGATCTCTCTACTAAAAATATACTTCAGACTCTTGTGATCAGTGTAAATTTCACATGTCACCCCATACAGATAATGCCTCCAAATCTTGAGAGCAAAGATTACCACAGCCATCTCTAGGTTATGGGTAGGATAGTTCCGTTCGTGCTTTTTCAACTGCCTAGAAGCATAAGCCACTACCATTCCATTCTACATTAACACATGACCTAGGCCAACTCTAGAGGCATCACAATACACTGTGAACTTATCTACTCTTTTGGACAAAATCAACACTGAAGTTGTAGTCAACTTTTCCTTTAGCAGTTGAAAGTTATTCTCACATGCATCTGACCACAAAAACTTCACATTTTTCTGAGTTAGGTGCGTTATAAGTGCTGCAATCCTTAAGAAATCCTGAATAAATCTCCTCTATTACAATGCCAAATATAAGAAACTTCGAATCTCAATGACTGATGTCAGTCTAGGCCACTCAGATAATGCATCTATCTTCTATTGATCAACCTGAATACCATCTTTAGACACTACATGCCCAAGGAATGCTACACTCTCCAACCAGAAATCACACTTCTAGAATTTAGCATAAAGCTGATGTTTTCTCAGTTTCTGTAGCACTTTCCTCAAGTGATATACGTGTTGTTCCATACTCTTCGAATACACTAGTATATCATCAATGAACACCACTAGAAACTGATCCACAAATGGTCTGAACACCCTGTTCATCAGATCTATGAAAGCAGCTGGTGCATTAGTTAACTAGAAGGACATCACCAAAAACTCATAGTGGCCATATCTAGTACGGAATGCCATTTTAGAAATGTCTGCTTCATTAATCCGTAACTGATGATAACCCGAGCTCAAGTTGATCTTAGAAAAGAACTGTGCACCTTAAAGCTGATTGAACAAATCATTTATCCTCAAAAAAGGATACTAGTTCTTGACAATCACCTTGTTCAATTCTCTATAATCAATGCACAATCTAAATGTGTTGTCCTTCTTCTATACAAATAAGACTGGTGCACCCTAAGGAGAAGTGCTAGGTCTTATGAAACCCTTATCCAGCAATTCTTGCAACTGCTCCTTTAACTCTTGTAACTCTGTACGAGCCTTCCTATAAGGAGGCATAAAGATAGGAGTTGTGCCTAAAACCACTTTAATATAGAATTATATTTCCCTGTAAGGTGGTAAACCAAGCAATTTATCAGGAAAGACATTTGGAAACTCACATTCTACAGGAACATATAAGATGGATGTCTATTCTACTGTCGTATCCCTGACTAATGCCAAGTATCATTGACACCCTTTTCTTAACATCTTCCTTGTTGTAATAGCAAAGATAAGATTCTGAGGTGCAAAACTTTTATCACCTCTGAATTAAAATTCTTCATCATTAGGATTCTGAAAATAACTTCTTTCTCTCGGTAATCCAATGTGGCATAATGTCGAGCTAATAAATCCATTCTCAAAATCACATCAAAGTCAATTACACTCAAAAGGACTGAATCCATAAATAAATTTCAATCCTCAGCTCGGATGCTAATATATTCTGAACTTAATCTTATAACATACAGTTCTAACAATCTTCACTTATACTGTATCACATCTACAACATGACATGACAGATTAGAGAATTCAGAGTATTCTTCTCAATTGACCGCTCTTCTCTTACTCTGTGCAATAGCTGCCACGTGTAATTATCCCTCCTTGAAGGTGGATAAAAGTATCTTAGAAATTACTCTTTAAACTCCAACCATATCATAGTAGTCACATAAAGCTAATTTGATTGCATGTACCAATCTTATGCTACAATCAAAACTGACAACTTCACCATCAAAAAGTACAAAAGTGTTTTGTCCGCATTAGACATCTTCTGATTCCTTCATCAAAGTATTCAAAACACTTGTTATGCTTGGTTAAATGCTACCAAGCCCTCATTAATCCTAGCTATCCCAGCCATAAATGCTGTAAGTTTTAGTTCAAAGGTTACCTATACCTCTTACAATAACTACTTTAGCCTTTGAGTTACAACTATAGGTCAACCCTATACAAAATAGATATAGTAGGGGCTAAAACTAGAATCAAAACTTCAACTTAAAAGGACTGTTTATCAATATAGGTTGTCTCTATAGTAAAAGCAATTCGTGCTCACCTCACTTGAAAAGACGCGGAAATCAACAAGATTCTAAATATGGAATATATGCGGAACTGACATATCCTGAGCTCTCTGCTGAAACAAAGGTTGCATAGGTGGTACTGCCTAAGGCATAGCTGCTGCACTCTGCTGAACTCCTGGTCCATAGGCAGCTTCCTTAAAATCCTAGTTTCCGGGTTCCTCATCTTGCAGCTCTCTCTGTCTACGGTGACCTGCTGCTCCTCTGGGTTTTCCTTTACCCCTACCACTATGCCTAGCTGAAGGCTCAAGAGGGGTAGAGCCTCATCTTGGTAAAACTCCATTCTCGGCCTCATTGACAGGTGGAGCGACTCTTGCTAGCCACATTCCAAAAAGAAACGAAATAAAACACACAATACACACAATTCAAGCAACAACAGACATCCTGACGGTTATGCAGAAAACTAAAAGTAGTGAAGACTTTTCAAAGACATTGTCAAACCCTATTTACTGCAGTAGTCTCAAAGAAAACTCTACTCTACTAGCTTAGGTCCAACAATACTAAACCTAGACTCTGATACCAACTTTGTCATGACCCAAGCCCATGAGTCATGACCGGCACTAGGAAATGGGAATTCACATGAATCTGGAACCTGTAGTAAGCTTTAAACATAACTTTTACAACAATTATAACCATAAATATACCTCAGAATTTAAAACTTTTAAAACATCAATAGCTTTTTCATAAATAGTATACTCTCTCAGGCTGATAAACATGTGAAGGATCGAAGAGATACTTCCTCAATATGGGATATTGGATGAATATATGACAACTCTAGCGGCAACACAAGTTTATAAGCCACATCGCCTACCTTTGAACGAATTTCAAAGGGTCTGATATACCTTGGAGCTAACTTACCATTCTTACCAAACCTCATTACTCCCTTATTTTTGTCTCTAACAGGAAATGATACATTCTTCCTCTTAGGATCAGCATAGCTTTTTTATCGATTAAATGTTGTCTTCAATCTTTGTTGGATGAGAGGAACTTATTTTGAAGTCACTTGCACTAATTCTAGGCCTATCATTTGCCTCTCTCCAACTTCCCAACACAGAGGTAAGCTACGCTTCCTTCCATAAA
>CATIWM010084688.1:0-35397 GCA_949671775.1 Mallotus repandus | reverse complement strand
AAAAATAAATGAAAATAGTATAAAGTAAAAAAATTGTTGAAAAAAAAACAAATAAAATATTGAAAAAAATATAAAGTAAAAAAGGTGAAAAAAATCAATGAAAAAAAAAATTGTTGGAAAAAAAAAGATAACTCTAAAAATAAGGGTGACAAAAAAATTGGCTATATTTGAAAAAAAAAGTTAGAAAAAATAATTTTGAAAGTTTTTTAAGTCAACAACATTTTTGAAAGTTTTTTTTATTTTTGGTACATTGATTGACTTTTTTTTCTTTAAAAATATGATATTTTATAATATTTATTTTAGAAATATTGTGGTTATCTTCATTTATCAGAAACAATCAAAACAATCACAACCAAAATAATAAGAAACAAACATGCAACAACTGAAACAATCAAATAAAATAATAAATAATGTTTTAATTTTTTTTTCAAGTCAATTCAATGGAAATAGAAACATAACAATTAAAAATAACTACAAAAAACTGAATCAATTGTTGAAATAATCAAATAAAATAACAAATAATACTTTATATTTTTTTAAGTCAATTGAATGGAAATATAATTAGAATAAAAATTCAATCGAAATAGAATTAGAACAACAAAAAGAAGAGAACTCAAATATTAATAGCAAAAAAATAAAAATTAACACCTATGCATTACGATTAAATTGTAAGACGGTGATTTTTAATAAAAAAATAAGATAAAAAAAGTGGAGATTTATACAATATAAGGAGAAAATTTAATTAAAATTTTATGGGTTTACATGCAAAAGATCTTGATCTATGATTATTGAGACTAATTTTAGGTTTGAGAGTAGAGAAAAAGACGGTAGAGAAAAGAAGAAAACAAAGAGATGAAAACAGAGTTTGTTTATTTTAGGACTAAGGCCCCTTTTTCAATTTCAGACAAAAAAGCTTCAAGTTGTTGGATTTAAGGCCAGTAACCTAGAGTTTGTTTATTTAACTGTTTTTATTAATGGATAGCTGTTTTATAATAATATTTAGTAAAATATATGTAATTTATTTTAGTTAGTATATAAAATGACTAATTTATGTATAATTTATTTATTTTATACAAATAAATAAAAAAATAATATTAAATTTTACTATAACAATAACAAAATAATATAATGATAATAATTTTTAAATAATAATATAGTATTAAATTCATCATTTTTTAATAAGTGTAAAATAATATTATTTAATTTTTTCTTTTTTAAAAAATTAATTTAATTTTCATGTAACAGTCCAAAATTTTATTTATCAAACGTGTGAGGTTTTCTACATTATATTATTAGACTTTCAGATTTTTTTGCTAATATAACAAAAAAAATAATATTAATAATAAAAAAATAAAATAATAACAATAATAATAATAGTAATTATATATAAAAGAATATAATATTAAATTAGATATCTCAAACAATATTAACAATGAGACTTAAAAAAAGGGACAAATAATGCATAAAAATAAAACAGGACATGAGGGAAGAATTAGAAAGAGTGGTCCACTGCTCAAATAAAGCAGATACACTGGGCTTCCTGCATCATCATTAGCCTCTTACTGGTCCGCCACTTCACAGTTTCTAATAATTTTTATAAGGTTAATTTGTATTACTCTAATTTTTAACAACAAACCTCTAACGACGGCTCCAATCAGTTAAACCAAACATCCACTTATATAAGTATGATGTTATGGATAAGAATAAGAATTTGAATCCGCCTACACCTAAGTAAAGTATAATAGTCGATATTTATATACATTAATTAATTATCTAGTTTTCTAGATTGGGTTTAATTATAATCAAAGTGTTTTATTTTGGAGAAAAAATGTGTAAAATGATGTTTAAATTTTTTTAATTGTTGTTATTTTAATGTTTGCCTATTTTTTTAATAATTAAATGTGTGAATTAATTTATCAACTAACAAAACTATTAGGGGTTCTTTTGTAATTTTATTATGATATTTGCTTATTTGTCATATAATAGGGACGTAAATAAAATTTTTAGGGAAAATTTTATTTGCTTATCTGAAAATTTGATCTTTATTGCAAAATTTAGAAGGTAAATTGATGAAAAAGATTGCAAAAGGGTGAATTAATATTTTTAAAAAAGTTTAAGAGCTAAGTTGAATTTTATTCCTTGAATGGTTATGCATTTATTAGGTACATCTGTACATGGGTTAAAGTGGCAACCATCATTTAAGGTGCAATTAACCAGAAATTAATTTTTTGGACTATTTAACACATAAAAGTGCAACAAGTAAAGAATATAAATAATAACTGCAATTATATTATTTCTTTTTTTTTCCTCTCCTCCTTTATTAGAATTAGGTGTATTCATGAATCAGATGTTCTTGCAATATGATTGGCACAATGATGGTGATAATCCCTCTCTTGAGCAATTCGTTTCAAGTGGTAGAGTGCAAAAGAAGATGAAGTAAATTTGAGTCCAGAGCAAAGAATGGGAACAAATTCTGAGGAATAAAAATGCTAGCATTTTCATATCCTGAGGAGCCAAAATAGTAACATCATCGTTGTCTAACAAAATCCAACGCTGCCACAACTACATCCATCTCTGACAACTTTAAAAATTCAAAAAATAAAAATTAAAAACAACAAAATCAATTAAAATCAACAAGAAAAAAAAAAATAGATGGGAGGCAATGGTTGAGATGAGCAATAGTGGGTGAAGGTAGAATTGGTGGAGGTGAGCAAAGGTACCACTAGTGGAGGTGGATAGAGGTAGCACAAGAGATAGTAAGCAGCTTAGGGGTTGGCGACATGAGAGGTGATAAGCATCGAGGAAGGCAGAAGAAGAAGAAATAGCACAGACAACATCACTGGTGGAAATAGAAAGATGAAGTGTTATTGAAGGAGAATGAAGGTAGCGGTGATGAAGTTGGGAATTGACAACGAAGGTGGGGAGAAGGCAGTTGCATGCGGTGAGAATTTATGAAAGTAGTGAAATAAAAGTAGGTTTTACAATTATTATTTAATAAAAATATTAATTTTGTAAATAAAAAATTATTTAATTTTATAATATATATAGGAGAGTATAATGCACTCTCCAATTTTGATGAAAAAGAGGGATGAATTACCAAATTTTATATTTTTTATGGGTTAAATAGCTGGAAAAATTATTTTAAAGTTAATTGCGCGCGATTTGCCACTTTAGCCTCTTACATGTGCATTATTATTTAGAATTAAATAACTTGCCCATCAATGCCCACCATAAAAAAAAAAGAAATCTTTGATATGGAGGCTTGCCACTAGCATTGATGCCGATAGCTTAAGAGTGAAAGATTTTATTCCAGAAGTAGCTTAAGTGACACAAAATATAAATATTTTATTGTTTTTTTTTTTTATGGTGTTAAGAATTAACCATTTCATTTAGTTGTTAATAAAAAAAAATATAATTATTTTTTCAAAATGTAGTATTCATAATAATTAAATTTATAATATATATTTTAAATATTTTATATTTAATCAATTAATATATATATATAAATTTAATTTTTAAATATAATATACTTACAATAAATATAAATTTTTATTATATTTTTAAATTATTCATGATCATGTCAAAAAAAAAATTTTCATGATAACGTGTCAAAAACAACCAAATGCACTTAGTTTCACATGTGAACAATGTGAACAATGTGAACAATTAACTTTTCAAACTCATGATGATAAATAAAATATTAAATACATATTTTGATATTGTTATTATTGTCCTTATAATATATTGTTATTTATTTTAATAAATTTTTTAAAAATAATAATATACTTTACTATTAGATATTGTCTATCCTCAAACTTTATTAATTGTCATAGTAATATTATAAAGGGTAAATGTGCATTTATGTTCCTAATGTTTACCCCGTATAGTGAATAGATCCTTAATATATTTTTTGGATAAAAAGAACACATAATTAAATTTTTTAGGAGATCCCCTGATTTTGATGGCAATTTATATGTGTTGACCTTAGCAATAATCAATCTTAATTTTGATCTTAAAAAACTTGATTTTGAGGATTTAATATGTTTGTTTAAGTGTGTATAAGCTATGACTATCATGGAAATCAAAATGAAATTAAGCACGCTTTTGGGCTAAATCAACCTTCGAGATTTCAGGAGGATTTTGAAATTCTTAGACCTTTATAATAAGAAAGTTGTATTCTTAACATTTGAAGTAGATATCACAAGCTTTCCTAATTGATCTTGTCAAAATTTGAATTCATTTGGGTCTAGAAATCTTCAGTTAAAATCAGCATATGCAGCTTTCATTTTGAATGGAGGAAATTTTAGTATTTCAACAATACCTTGAGATACAGAGGTCCAAATGAGGTGATTAAAAGTGATATGGAAAGATAAGACAAATACCTACAACTTTCATGAGGAAATCTTAGGTTGATTTGATCGTCTTCAATGGCTAAAAGTCATGGTCCCGACTGGGACCATGTAAGTCTTGACCGGGACCAAATTGCACCAAATTGAAGAAATCTTTCAGTACATATCCTGAGCCAATATCATGACCGGGATCACTAAAGTCCCGACCAGGATCACTAAAGTCCCGACCAGGATCAGTGTGGTCATGACTGGGACCAACTCAGGCTTCAAATATAATGGCTATAATGGATATATTTTTGAATATTCCGACCGAGATTAGTGTGGTCACGACCGAGACCAGAGAAAATACAACCTAAAAGTCCAAATTTCATTCAAATGAAGTTTGAATTTGTTGTAAACAAAATTATTATTTCTAACAACTATAATTGAATTGCTCAACTATAAATACAATCTCTGAAGATCGTTTAGGTGTTAAGAAACTTGATTATCATTTATACATTCTCAAGCATTCAATTAAAGCTCTAAATTCTCTCAAAATTATTTTTATCTTTGTATAACTCTTGTGAGAGTTGGTGAGTGATTAGAATAGAAATTCTTATTCTTCTATTTTCTGGGGATTAAGAAAAGGGAAGTGAGATTTTATTCTAAGGAATTGGTTTAAGTGTTTAGCCATTAAAAAACTTAAGAATTTGGTTTTAGTGTGATCCTTGAAAACACTTATGTAAGGTTTGAGTTGAGCCTAAAACTCAAGTTGTAAAAATCAATCTAGGGGAATAGATTGTGGTGATTTAAAATCCTAACTTGGGGATAAGTTAGGTGGAGACGTAGGATTGTCGAGAATCCGAACTCCTTAAATTCTTGTGTTCATCATTCTTCCTTCTCAACATTCTTTCATTTTATTTATTTATTTTTAAGTTTTGATTTTTGTTCGATAGCCCTATTCACCCCCCCTAGGGCATTTTTATTTGGTGTCAGAGCTTGAATTCTAGGAACTTCATTACTAGAATACAAGATCATGGGAAGTGAAAATCAAAACTCCTTATCTCTTAGACCTTTCTTTGATGGTAGTGATTATCAAAGGTCAAGACCTCTCAACTCTCTCAACCGATGTGCTTATTGGAAAGCTTCTCACCCATGAGCTTACAATAAAGCAAAGAGGTGAAGAGAAAGAAGAGATGGAAGACAAGAAGAAAAGCATTGCATTAAAAGCTTCACAAAATGATAGTGAAGAAGAAAACCTTAAAGATTTTAGTGATAAAGATAGTGAGATTGCTATGCTCACTGGAAACTTTAAGAAGTTCTTGAGAAAACAACATACCTCAAGAATCAAGGACTTCAACAAGAAGTATGAAGGAGAAGGTAAGAAGAAAACCAAAGAAGTTACTTGGTATGAATGCAAGAAATCGGGTTCAAGAACAAAGGAGCAAAGGATAGGAAGAAGGCCTTCGAAGCTACTTGGGATGACTCCTCCGAATCTAAAAGGGAAGAGGAACAACAAGAAGTGGCCAACCTTTGCTTCATGGCTCTTGAAGATGAAAAAGAGGTACCATATATTTTTAACTCCTCTAGTGATTGTGAATATGATGATGATGATGAAAGCTCTATTGCTAGTAAACTTAAGGTTAAATGCAAAAGCTTATTCGCTAAGAAGAAGCATTATAAGCATAAGTTAACTAGTTTAACCAAGGAATTTAAAAAATTAAAAATTGAATTTTCTAAATTAGTTAAATCAAATGATGAACTTGCTAATGGTTTGGAATGTTCAAATTCCTTGGAAGACCAACTTAAGAAAGTAAATGATGAAAATCATAAACTTTCTAAAGAGGTCTTAAAGTTAAAAAATTCCATTTCAAAATTTAAGAAGGGAAAAGAGACTTTAGATAGTCTTCTTGACTCTCAAAAATTTCATGGAGATACTCATGGAATTGGATACAAAAATGGAATGACTCCTTCATCATCATCACATATTAATTTTGTTAAAGCACATGATTCTATTGCATCTACATCCAAAAATGAGACTTAAGCTTTTAAGGCTAAAAGGTCTCATGTGTCAAATAACAAAGGAAGGTCTCATAAGACTCAACCTCCATTGACACAAAGAGGCAAGACTCAAACACGAGCACCTCGACCAAAGCATGCTTATATATACACTAGACATAATCATAATAGGCATGCTACACAAAACAATGCACATAAACATGTTGTACAAACCTATCAAAATACACATTGTCATTGCAAGTGTATGTCTCACACTATAACTCAAAAGAGTTATAGAAAGAATTCACCACCACAATATACAAGGCATGTTTCATGCACTGGGAAAACATATCATCCTAGGAGAAATAAATTCGCCAATGTTGAGTGTTTTTATTGCGTGACAAAAGGTCACTCTAGCAATGTGTGCTTCTATAGAAGATTGCACTTAAACTTTCTTCCTTTGGATTATCTTAAGACTAACCAACCTAGGCCAAGAAAGGCTTGGGTTCAAAAGAATGTATAAATTGTATTTTATAGGTATGCTTGAAGTCCACAAGAACAAAAAGTAGTTGGTATCTTGATAGTGGATGTTCAAGACACATGACCGGAGACAAAGAGCAATTCAATAAGCTTGATGCTAAGGATAAAGGACATGTTACCTTTGGGGATAATGCAAAAGGAAAGATTATTGGCATCAGAGAAATCGGTAACTCTCAATCCTTATTTATACATTATGTATTGCTTGTTGATGGTCTTAAACATAATT
Source organism: Mallotus repandus (assembly GCA_949671775.1). NCBI lineage: Eukaryota > Viridiplantae > Streptophyta > Magnoliopsida > Malpighiales > Euphorbiaceae > Mallotus > Mallotus repandus. The sequence goes on along the minus strand of CATIWM010084688.1, from coordinate 28,305 downwards.
TGCTTAGTATAAGTCAATTATGTGATATGGGAAACAAAGTCACTTTCAACCCTAAGAATTGCTTTGTTAGTAGTTTTGATGAAAATAAAGTAATTTTCAGTGGTGAAAGAGTTGATAATGTCTATGTTATTGATTTGAATAAAATTGATAACAAGGATATTAAATGCTTGATGGCTATTTCCTATGACATATGGTCATGGCATAGAAGGTTAGGACATGTAAATTTTGAGCTATTGAATGATCTTTGTAAACATGAACTTATGATTGGTTCACCAAAACTTGAATTCACTAAGGATAAACCTTGTGAAGCTTATCAAAAGGAAAAACAATCCAAGTCTTCATTTAAGCTCAAAAATGTTGTGTCAACTTCTAGACCACTTGAACTTATACATATGGATTTATTTGGTCTAACTAGAGTTGCTAGTCTCGGTGGAATCCACAATGTATATGTATTGGTTGATGACTACTCTATATTTACTTGGGTGTGTTTTCTTGCTCATAAGAATGATGCATTTAAAGCTTTTGAAAATTTTGCAAAAAGAGTTCAAAAAGAAAAAGGTTTTTGCATTTCTTCAATTAGAAGTGATCATGGAACCAAATTTGAAAATGAATTTTTCAAAATATTTTGTAATGAAAATGACATTTCATATACATTTTCATCTCTTAGAACTCCTCAACAAAATGGAGTAGTTAAAAGGAAAACTTAAACTTTAGTGGAAATGGCTAGAACAATGTTTCATGAGTATAATTTGCCTCTATACTTTTGGGTGGAAGCCGTTAACACATCTTGCTATATTTTAAATAGAGTTTTCAAAAGACCGATTTTAAATAAAACTTCTTATGAGCTTTGGAACAATAGAAAACCCAAAATCTAATATCTAAGAGTGTTTGGATGCAAGTGTTTTATATTAAACACCAAGGATAATCTTGGAAAATTTGACTCTAAAACTGATGAAGGAATTTTCCTAGGCTACTCCTCCTCTAGCAAAACATATAAAGTATTTAATAAAAGAACCTTGGTTGTTGAAGAATCTATGTATGTTGTTTTTGATGAATCAAACTCACTTGATCCTAGAAAGGATGTTTATAGTGTTGATGATGATATAGGTGATCTTGTGGAAGAGAAAAATCAAGAAGAAAACAATGACAAACCTTTGGAAATTGAAGGTACAAACAAGGAAGAAAGTGAGGAAGTGCCTCAATCTACCTTCAAGGAGGATCTTCCAAAGGATTGGCAATTTAAGAAAGCACATCCTCAAGATCTCATCATCGATAATACTACACAAGGGGTAATAACTCGTTCTAAACTTAAGTCTATTGTTAATTAGCCTTTATTTCTCAAATTGAACCAAAAAATGTTGATGATGCTTTGAGTGATAAATTTTGGGTCCTTGCTATACAAGAAGAGTTAAATCAATTTGAGAGAAACAAAGTTCAGACTTTGGTTCCTAGACCAAAACATCATCCTATTATAGGTGCCAAATGGGTGTTTAGAAATAAAATGAATGAACAAGGTGTCATAACTAGGAATAAAGCAAGACTAGTAGCCAAAGGTTATAATTAAGAAGAAGGCATTGATTATGATGAAACCTTTGCCCCCGTTGCAAGGTTAGAAGCTATTAGAAGGCTACTTGCATTTGTATCTTACATGGATTTTAAACTTTATCAATGGATGTTAAAGTGCATTTTTAAATGGTTTTATTAAAAAAGAAGTTTATATTGAACAACCTCCGGGTTTTGAAAATTTTGATTTTTCAAATCATGTTTTTAAACTTTCAAAGCGTTATATGGATTGAAACAAGCTCCAAGAGCTTGGTATGAAAGATTGAGCAACTTCCTATTAAAAAAAGGTTTCTCTAAAGGTAAGGTTGATACAACTCTTTTCATAAAGAAATCTGAACATAATTTGTTAATTTTTCAAATTTATGTTGATGATATTATTTTCGGTGCTACTAACCATTGCTTGTGTGAGGAATTTTCTAAGCTAATGCAAGGAGAATTTGAGATGAGTATGATGGGAGAACTCAAGTACTTCCTTAGACTTCAAATCAAACAATGTAAATATGAGATTTTCATTAATCAAACCAAGTATGCTAGAGACATTCTCAAGAAGTTTGGCATGGATGGAGTCAAATCAAGCAAAACTCCAATGAGTACCAAAACCAAACTCAACAAGGATGAGAATGGCAAGCCGGTTGATGAAAAGCGATTTAGAGGTATGATCGAATCCCTTCTTTATTTAACTGATAGTAGACCTGATCTAATGTTTGCTACTTGCTTGTGTGCTCATTTTCAATCTAGTCCTAGGGAGTCCCACTTGAATGCAATCAAAAGAATTTTTAAATATTTAAGTGGAAGTTTGCATTTAGGACTTTGGTATCCTAGGAGTTCATCTTTTGATTTAATTAGTTATTCGGATGCAGATTTTACCGGTAGTTTACTAGATAGAAAGAGCACTTCCGGAACTTGTCAAGCTTTAGGAAAATGTTTAGTTTCTTAGTTTAGTAAGAAACAAGTTTCGGTTGCCTTGTCCACTGCAGAAGTAGAATATGTTGCTGCAAGTTTATGTTGATCACAAGTCTTGTGGCAAAAACAACAATTGATGGACTATGGCATTAAACTTGATCACATTCCAATCAAATGTGATAATACAAGTGCTATAAACCTTAGCAAGAATCAAATTCAGCATTCTAGAACTAAGCATATAGATATTAGACATCATTTCTTACGTGGTCATGTTTAAAATGGTGAAATCTCACTTGAGTTTGTTGATACAAATAATCAACTTGTAGATATTTTCACAAAACCTCTCAATGAAGAGAGATTGAACTTCATTAAGCATGAACTTAGCATGATAGATGGTTCTGGTTTGTCTTAATTGTTTGTTTAAATTAGTGAATTGATGGTTGAACTTATTTTCATGTGAAATCATGTTGTGTTTATCATATTGCCATGATTGTTTTAGGTAATTGATATGATTTTTTTTAAATGTTTAATTTTGATCTTAACTTTTTTATTGAACTTTATTTTCAATCATCATCCTCCTCTTTTCCTCAAAACTAGCTTCTTTTTATGTCCTTTTTCTTTGTTTGTTCGTCAGAATCTGTTTGGTTTATTTTCAGTATATTTTTTGTATCTGAGCTTTGACCTGTTAGTCAATATTTAAGTTTATTTTGTGTTAGTTTATATTTTGTATATTTTCTGTATATTTTTGGCTTTTGAAACTTTGAGCTGTTAATTTATATTTAAGACCATTTAATGTCAGTTTATATTTGGTTTATTTTCTATTTTCTTTTGGTTTATGAGCCAATGGTTGTATGTATATGTCTTGTCTAGAATTGATATTTTAAAATCATTATACTCCTATCTTTTTATTAATGCAATTTTATGTTTCTCAACTTATGTTTCTTTAATTCTTTTTGATTTTCCAAAGGAGGAGAAGAATTTGAGTTTACTTATTATTTATTTTATTTATTTCCTTGTTATGTGTTATATGCATTGTAAAATGTGGCTACTTTTATGTTAATTAATAATCATGTTATCATATTTTTCTCCATGCAAAAAGCCTTGTTTTGCCTACTTGCATAATTTTATTTAGTCTTTTACAAAGGGGGATAAATATTTTTTTTTAGAAAGTCGAACTTTCATGATTTTCATTGTTTTAGTTTTTGGTATGTTGTTTCCTTTAGAACTAAGCTCTATTTGATCATGTGATATGTACTATTCTGTGATGCATTGTCTTGTACCATGTTTATGTTTCTTAAATATTTTGTCAAACATCAATTGATAATTCTAAAAATTTATATTTCTTATCATGTCCAATAGGAGGAGAAATAAAGAAATATATTCATTTCTATTTTAATTATTGCTTACTTCTTAATTTTTATCTTATGCATAATCTTAGGGGGAGTATGTATCATCTAATTAAGTACAATTCAAATTATCACACGCTTCATTGTATATTATTCTCTCAAACTCAAAATAAGTTTGTCAAAATCAAAAAAGGGGAGATTGTTGGCCTTAGCAATAATAAATCTTGATTTTGATCTTAAAAAACTTGATTTTGAGCATTTAATATGTTTGTTTAAGTGTGTATAAGCTAGGACTATCATGGAAATCAAAATGAAGTTAAGCATGCTTTTGGGCTAAATCGACTTTCGAGATTCCAGGAGAATTTTGGAATTCTTTGACCTTTACAATGAGAAAGTTGTCTTCTTCACATTTGAAGTAGACATCACAAGCTTTCCTAATTGATCTTACTTGTCAAAATTTGAATTCATTTGTGTTTGGAAATCTTTAGTTAAAATCAGTATATGCAGCTTTCATTTTGAATTGAGCAGCTCTAAGTATTTCAATAATATCTTGAGCTACAAAGGTCCAAATGAGATTATTAAAGTGATATGGAAAGCTAAAAAAATTCCTACAACTTTTATAAAGAAAGTTTAGGTTGATTCAATTGTCTTCAATGGCTAAAAGTCATGATCCCGACCGGGATCAAATTGCGCCAAATTGAAGAAATCTTCCAGTACATATCCCGAGCCAATATTATGACCGGGATCTTTGAGGACCCGACCAGGATCAGTGTAGTCACTATCAAGACCAGGTCAGACTTCAAATATAATGGCTATAACAGATATATTTTTGAATATCCCGACCGGGGCCAGAGAAAATATAGTCTAAAAGTCCAAATTTCATTCAAATGAAGTTTGAATTTGTTGGAAACAAAATTATTGTTTCTAACAGCTATAATTGAATTGCTTAACTATAAATATAACCTCTGAAGATCATTTAAATGTTAAGAAACTTGTTTATCATTTATACATTCTTAAGCATTTAATTAAAACTCTAAATTCTCTCAAAATTCTTTTTATCTTTGTATAACTCTTGTGAGAGTTGGTGAGTGATTAAAATAAAAATTCTTGTTCTTCTATTTTCCGGGGATTAAGAAAAGGGAAGTGAGATTCTATTCTAAGGAATTGGTTTAAGTGTTTAGCCATTAAAACACTTGGAATTTGGTTTTAGTGTGCTCCTTGAAAACACTTGTGTAAGGTTTGAGTTGAGCCTAAAACTTAAGTTGTAAAAATCAATCTAGGGGAATAGGTTATGGTGATTCAAAATCCTAACTTGGGGATAAGTTAGGTGGAGATGTAGGATTGTTGAGAATCCGAACTCCTTAAATTCTTGTGTTCATCATTCTTCATTCTCAATATTCTTTCATTTTGTTTATTTGTTTTTAAGTTTTGATTTTTGTTCAATTGCCCTATGTACCCCCCTCTAGGGCATTTTCAATATGTCTATTAGTTCCATCTGATGTGGTCATGTTTTATCAAAAAGAAAAGGAAAGAAAGGAGCTGGTGTTTGATACTGGAGGCAAAAACGACGTGGCCATTTTTGATACTTACTGTATAAGAGAAATGCCAAACGACCTTGTTTCGACACCTATTGCCAAGAAACCTTGTTTCGATACTGGAGGTCGAGTAAGATGATGACAGACAACTAGAAATTCACGAGCTTAACTGGCCAAATAATCCACCACTATATTAGCTTCCCGAAACACATGAATAACTCTGCACTTTCCAAGCACTTGCTAACAACGTCATGATTGATGGAGCATCCTTCACTTACCTGCCATCCGTTTCCAGCACTACAACATTAAGCTGATGAAATTTTTTTTGGGGGGATGATGGTAGGGTTCATGACTACATGAGTGTGCAGCCAAACATCAATGCCAAAATGAGATCAATTCTTATGGACTGGTTGATTACAGTTCATCGCAATTGAAGTTCTTGTGGACTGGTTAATTGAAGTTCAAAGTAAATTTGAACTCATGCTTGGAATAGTACCTAATTGTTCCTACACCATATGTCTTCTTTGTTAGATACATTAAGGTTTATGTTCTAGTTGACAATGAGGTGCTAATATAACCTTCTATTCCGTAATTTAAATAGATATGCACAGATCAAATTGACTAGTATTTTTTTTGACAGAGCTGAGACTTTGCCTGATACTTGGGCAAAATTATTTTGTTTATTTTTTGTTGTAATATACAGCAGCATGGCTGTAGGTATGGCCTTACTTTAGTAGTTAAAAAGTAGAGATCATCCTTGTTTCTAGGAACTAGTAACCTAATAAAGTATGGGTTTGATGTCGTAGATGTCAGTTTGATGATTTTACTATTGTAATCTTGTTACTATATAAAGCAACCTTTTGTTAATGAAAAGAGTGTGAGTTCAACTTATTTTCTAGTTTCTTTCTCTGTGTTTTTAAGCTCTCACCCCAACAAATGGTATAAGAGCTTTACATGTTCTTAAAGGGACTGAAATGTGTAAGTTATGAGTGGTGTGAGGCTGAGTTTGTTGAGTGTTTATGAGGTATAAACACTTTTTAAAAAAAAAGAGATGGCTTCCGGAAATAATTCTTCCTCTCCTGTTCCCATGTTTACAGGTGAGAATTATCAGATTTGGTTGGTCAAGATGAAGTTTTACCTGAAGTCTTTGGGCCTATGGGAAGTAGTAGTCATAGACAAAGATCCTCCACCTCTCAAGGAAAACCTAACCGTTGCCCAAATAAAGCTCCATGAGGAAGAGCTGCTAAAAAAAGACAAGGCACTTACTGTCCTTCACTCTGCTCTACCAGATAGTGTTTTCACCATCATAATGGCTCTTGAATCAGCTAAAGAAGTGTGGGTTAAGCTGAAAGAAGAAAATGAAGGCAGTGATTGGGTGAAAACGGTGAGGTTACTCACTCTTAAAAGAGAGTTTGAGAATTTGAAGATGAAGGAAAGTGATGCTGTCAATGAGTATTCTTCCAAAGTAATGGATCTTGTGAACCAAATGAGGTTATTTGGAGAAGTTGTTGAAGAGCACAAAATTGTTGAGAAAGTGTTGATTACTATTGCTGAGTTAATCAGCAAGCTATAAGTTCAAGAGCAGAGAACTTCCATGAGAACTGAAGAACGGGTTGAAGGTGCTTTCCATGTGAAGTATATTTCTAAATTATCAAGCTCTAAAGATGACAAAAGAATTTCTGGTGACAATAACTACAAAGGCAAGCAAGTGGAGAGTGAAAGCAGAGAACATGGGAAAGGAAAATTCCCACCTTGTAGCCATTGCCAAAAAACTAACCATCATGAGAGCAGTTGTTGGAAGAAAGCTCAATGTCATTATTGCAAGAAGTTGGGTATGTTATCAAGTATTGCAAACAAAAGAGACAAGGATAACAACAACCCCAGATTGCAGGCAACGTTAAAGAGCACTTTCCAAATCAGCATACTACCAATTTGGTACAAGAATAAGAAGAACATTTGTTTGTGGCAACTCAAATTTCCACTCAAAAAAATGAAGATCAGGTCTAGTTTGTTGATGGTGGCTGTACAAGTCATATAGCTAAGGATGAAGCTTCTTTTACATATTTGGACAAAAATTTTAGAACCAAAGTGAAGCTAGGCAATGGAGGAAAAAGGCATGTTTCTGTTCAAACAAAGCAAGGTACGAAAATAATTTTGGATGTGTTTTTTATTCCATCTTTACAACAAAACTTGCTTAGTGTACCTCAGTTGGTTGAAAAAGGTTATTGTGTTGTGTTCAAGAATCATTCATGCACAATTTTCTATCAAAATGATGATGAGATAATTGAGGTTAAGATGGTTAACAAAAGTTTTCCATTAAACTTTGATTCTCTACCTTTAAATTATGAAAAAGCCAAGGATGTTGAAATTGATGAAAAACAAGAGAGTCAAGAGAAAAAAGGAGTTTCAGAATTAGTTCTTTCAATAAATTCAACTTCTAGTTCAAAAATTCAAGAAGCAAGTGCTGTTGATACTTCAGACGAGCTGAATTCTTTGAGTTCTCAAGCACATGAGAGAAAAATAGCTCAAGAAAAATGCTTATTTGCTTCTCAGAATTTTTAGACCACAAAAAGAACACCTAAGTTCAGAAAATGGCAGCACATAAGCATAGAAAATGTTCCAAAATAAGAGAAATAAGAAGATATTTAGTTGCAAATGTTCAGTTCTAAAGGCAAGCTACAAATGGCATATGTAGCTCAAGCTTTAACCTCTCAAAAGATGTTCTTAGACATATCCAATCCAAATTCAAGGAGGTCAAGTTTCATTTTCTTAAAGAAGTTGAAGGGAACAAGAGATTTGTCTCATTTATTGCAGGTCAAAAGAACAAGTTGCAGTTTTCTTCACAAAAGCTTTGCCCAAATCATGTTTTAAGAAGCTGAGAACAAAGCTTAGAGTCTCAAAGCAAAGTCTCAAGGAGGAGTGTTGACAGAGCTGAGAGTTTGCCTGATACTTGGGCAAAATTATTTTATTTATTTTTTGTTGTAATATATAGCAGTATGGCTGTAGGTATGGTCTTACTTCAGTAGTTAAAAAGTAGAGATTATCCTCGTTTCTAGGAACTAGTAACCTAATGAAGTATGAGTCTGATGTAGTAGATGTTATTTTGATGATTTTACTATTGTAATATTGTTGCTATATAAAGCAACCTTTTGTGAATGAAAAGTGTGTGAGTTCAACTTATTTTCTGGTTTCTTTCTCGGTGTTCTTGAGCTCTCACCCCAACAATTTTCACTGATGTAGATGGAGAATATGGTGTTTTTCTTGGCTGAACTTAGTTTGATGCAATATCTAGTTATGATCATGTGCTCCCCATCATTGACTATTGCGTCAGCCATGTATGCTGCTCGCTGCACCCTTGATAAGAGCCCTTTTTGGATAGACACTCTGAAGCATCACACAGGATACACTGAACATGTGCTAGTGTAATAGATTGCTCCTGTTATTTTAGCTTGTCATACTAAAATCAATAAGTTCATTTTGAATCTAATACACCAATGTTAGTATTTAATGACAATTCCCTTTGTATTACAATAGGGATTGCGCAAAGCTTATGGTTAAGTTTCATTCAGCAGCTGCTGAAAGCAAGCTGAGGGCAGTGCAAAAGAAATTCTCAAGTGCAGATCGTGGAGCTGTGGCGCTTTTTAGCCCTGCCAAAAGCCTCTCTGGATTATCCTGAAGAACTGAAAAAAAAATCATCTCCACTGTTGCAAAATGTTGCAAGCCTCCACTCGCCCTGTCGCTGAACTAGCAACCTTGTTTTTAGCCCCTATGACCACGCAGTGCCGCTGGGAGAAGGACTTAGCAGTTAAGCAGCCCCGGCCTTCGACCAGCTTCTCACCGTCGCAAGCTGCTGCATCTACACGCACAATGAGCAGCACCTCCTGTGCTCCGTCCCTGACCGAAGCTTGGTGTAGATCTAAGGCACCTTTTGGCCTTTGCTTTTTTAATAAAAAATGGTTTTACTTAGTTCTTAATTTCTCAGTTCAATTTGATTGGTTTTACTCTTTTGTTTTTTAATAAAAGATAGCCACGTCAGTTGGAGCTAACAGAGACATGGCTACCATTAAAATTAGGGGCTTACATCTCCTAAAAACTTAATTATGTGTTCTTTTAGTCCAAAAAATACATTAAAGGTCTATCTGTTCCACCGAGTAAACATTAGGAGTATAAATGCACATTTACCCTATTTCTTTTAAAAATGGAATAGTTCATTTTTATATGGAATATGGTATTTTTGGTAAAAATATACATTTTTTTTCAAAAAAAATATGTTATCCTAATATTATTTATGCATGTATGATATTCTTATTGAATTTTGCATTTGGTAGCAAAATATTTAAAAATTTTCACTGGTGATAGTTATTTATATTGTTCATTGTCTCACTACAATTGTTGTAAATATGATTCTCCGAATATTAATTGTAGCTTGAGTTAATTCTTGTCAACATATTCATTTTTCATGAGCAACATTGATCCATAACTCATCATGTACTTAATTGAATTTTTTGCTGAATTTAAAAACATGATATTTAGAGATTTATTGCTATTATTGGATGAATTATGTTGTCGCATCTCTTATAGTTATAGTTGTTAAAATTATTATTCTTTTTTAATTTGATATCAGCAACCAACACTTGGTATAAATTTTTTTTCTTATTTCTTTAGATTCATCTTCAATGTGTTTGTGTTTATTTCATTTGAAATGATTATGTATGTGTTTTTATTTGTTATTCAACTTCATTAATATTTAATTGTTTTTTATGAGATTTTTAGTGATGATTATTTGTGATCTCTGTGATTTTGGTCATTAAATTAACTTTCATTATTTTTAATAGTTTTCAATATAATTTGTTCTTATAAATTAAGTTTTCTGGTACTTTTAATATTTTTAACACTAATTTTTTTATGCATCACTTTTTAAATATTTTTAACTTTAATACTTCTCTCTTTTTAAAATATTTCATATATTATTTTTTAAATTCCAATCATAATTAATCAACATAAATTTTTTTAATTAATTATATTAGAATTTATCACTACATCAATATTTTAATATTAATTTTCTTTATTTAGTAATTATATATTGATTTTTAATTTTTAATTTTAGTACTTCATTTTTCAAAAAAAAAAATTCTATGCTCTGTATTTAACTTATAATCGTTATGAAGTATTAGATAATAAAAAAAATAAATTAATTCTAGTATTTTAATAAATTTTAAAAATTTTATCACTATAAATTAATATTTTGTCATGACTTTAGCATTTTTAACATTAATATTTCTTTTTTTTTTAATTATATATCACTTTTAAAATTTTTTAACTTAGTACTTTTCCCTTTTTAAAAAATTTTATGTACATTTTTTTAAATTATTATCATAGTTATAATCATTAAATGATTCAAAATTAGTGAAATTATTTTATGTACTACCTTTTATTTGATAATCATATATAATTAATTGTTAGATAATAAAATTTAATTAAATTAATTTTAGTTATTTTAATTAAATTTTAATAAATTTTGTCACTGTAAATTAATTTTTAATATTATTATTATTATTTTTTATTTTTCAGTAATTTTACATTAACTATTTAATAATTTTCTAATTTAGTATTTCTTTCTATGAAAAAAAATTCTCTATACTATTTTAAATTATGATTATAATTAATTATTTAATTGATAAAATTAAATTAGATTAATTATAATTATTTTTATTAAATTTCAATAAAATCTTATAAAACTATGCTATTTATTTATTTTTCGAACTATACGAAACACATACAAAACATGTTAGAGTAGGACACGCTTTTTCATAAACTATGCTATATATATTGAGTTTATATTAATCCAAGTAAAATTCATCTAAGTGGAAATACAATTTCAATTATAATTATAATTTAATACTAATTTAATTTCAATTGATACATTACTAAATTATCTGAATCGCATAATAAACAATGGAGACAGTTTTATAAATTTTTATATCGGTCCACGTTCGTGTGTGTATATATATGGAGGCTAATAACAAAATCATCACCAGGAAATTTTGCTAAACCTTGGTGATATATGGGCATGCAGTGGATTCTTCATTACCACTGCAAACTCTTCCTTCTCTGATAAATCAACATCATCTCCATCAACAGCCTTCCACTCAAATTTCCAAATCAAATTAGCTACAAAATACTCTAAATGAAGCACTGCTAATCCATAACCAGGGCACATTCTCCTCCCTACACCAAAAGGCATCATCTTTATTTCGCTGCTTCCTGTTAAATCAAATGCTTCACCTCCATTATTAAGAAACCTTTCAGGCTTGAAAGCCATTGGATCCTCCCACATGTTTGGGTCCAGACCTATCTCAGCTATCATGAAATTTATGATCCCATTCTTTGGTATTACAAATTTATCCAACACTGCATCTTCTGTTGCTGCATGTGGTAATGAAAAATGTAATGGAGGATGCCTTCTTAAACCCTCCAAAATCACTGCTTTTAGAAATGGCATTTTTTGCAAATCATCTTCTTTTACTTCTTCTTCTTCTCTGTTTCTCATTACACTTTTAATTTCCATGAATAACTTTTCTTGGATTTGTGGGTACTTAACTAAATTTGCCATGATCCATTGCAATGCTGTCGAAGTGGTCTCCGAGCCAGCGTTAAGAAACTCAGAGCATAAACTGATTATTTGTCCTTCATCAAACCATTTTTGGTCTCTCATATCATCATCAGGAAGCTCCAAAGCCAATAAGGTATCAACATAGGAGACAAAGTAATCATCTTCTTCTTTCAGCTTTCTTCTTGCTCTTATTAATGGGGTCAGTACATCTTCTTGGCTTTTACAGATTTCGTGCAATTTCTTCCATTGCTTGTACAGCACAATCCTGGTCATTACTGGCCAAAAATTGAGTATTTTGAACTTGATATCGAAACTGATTGACACTATTTGTCTCTGAACTTGCTCCATTTGTTTTATCTTGTTCTCATCAAGCTTGTCACCGAAACATACAAGGGCTAACAGCGCAAACATGGAGTAATGAAAATGGTCGGCAACACAGAAAGGATGACCAGATTTTACCTGTGAATAGAGGCGCTTCAGAAGAATTTGCAGCACCCAGTTGCGCAACTTAGCATAGGATTTGACACTCAAAGGATGGAGGATCTGTGTAGTGAGATTCTGTCGCAGGAGATGCCAAGTAGGACCATAGAAAGCAGTACTGATGTTGTGCTGATTGCTACCAAGAACTTTCGCAGTGGCATAAGGTTTTGGACGGTCAGCAAACATGGCACCTTTTTGGATCAAGGCCTGATGAGTAAGGGAACGATCAGCAAGGAAGATCGACAGGGTACTGCCGAATCTGAGGCTGATTATTGAGCCGAAATAGGCAATGAGGGATCGGAGGATAGGCTCGAGATGGAAGGACCTGCGGAGCCATAGGAAGTTGCCGATCATAGGAAAGATTGAGGGAGTAGGTGGAAGGGTGAGTTTTTGGGCTGTCAAGAATAGGTTGATGATGAATTTGAGAAGGACAATGATAAAAATGATGAATAAGAGGAGGGCAACAAACCATATTTCCATATACAATAACTTAGCAACAAGGAGAAGAGATTGCTATGCCAAATTTCAATCCTGACTGGACGGGGGATTTGTTTACCATAAGCAATCTGAACGTCAGAATGGTAGCTACTAGCTGGCTGAGGATATACATTGAAGCTTGTTGTGAAATGCTGTGGAGCCGGTTGAGTGCATTGCATTATAAATGTTTAGATTAATTACAAGATTAGAGTGGATAATATATGGTTGTGAAATACTTATAAAGATGCGTCTCTGCTTATTGCATGCTTAGTAGTTTGCAACTGATTACCAAAATCTAGCAAATTAAGCATACGAAACAGCTCGATTAGTTAAATAGCTAAAACAGTAGTTTTCTGAGCATTGGTTAGGGGCAGCTCTCCAACTATAGGCATAAGTAATATACACATGATGGGATGGAAAGACAAGCAAAATTATAAAAAAATTTTCACTTGTTATTATATAAAAATTAGATAATTTAGTTATTTACGAATAAAAATTAAATTAATTAAAATAAATTTCATTTTTTTTTTGAAATAAAAGGAATTCTGGAATTAAATCAAATCAACTTGCAGTACATCATATATGAAGGAAGGGAAGCAATTATTCCACTCCCTTTGATCAGACATAGAAGCTGTAGCTTTAGCCAACTCATGGGCTACAACATTCGCTGATCTTCTAACACAAAATAACTAACTATCACTCAGTTTTTCCATTAAAAGTTTACAGTCCTGAACAACAAGACCCACCGGTGAAGAAGTTTTGTTATTTGATGAGATTGCATTGACTAACAACTGCGAGTCCGATTCAATTAGCACCTTTAACACAGCCTTGCTTAGTAACCAGATAAGAGATTCTTTCAAAGCAAGAGCTTCCGCCTTAAAAGGATCACAATAGCCTGGTTTAGCTTTATGGAAAGCTGTAACACAAATACCATTAGAATCTTTGAGCACACATCCAATCCCCATCTGAGCAGACTCTATCATCACAATAGCATCGACATTGCACTTTAAGAAAACCGATGGAGGTTTATTCCATCTGACAGGAGCTACTGGACCTACTGGAACCGGAATAGAAGTCTTCAGTGTCTGAATCTGCTGCCATTGAACATCAAAACTAACAGCATCTTTTAGGAGAAAGGCCTTCGTTCTTGACTTATTATTCCAGATTTTATCATTGTTATTGCTCCAAATGAACCATAAAACTGTTGCTACCACATTCATCTCAAAACCCGAGAACCTGGCCGCCAAAAAAGACCACCAATCTTTTATATTATCTGCATGGCTAGATAAGTCCCCAAATTGTGTCATCACCCATATATTTCGAGCAAACTGGCAGCTAACCAAACTATGAAAAATAGATTCCACAGAAGAAGAGCAGACGGGACATAACTCATCCACCATAACCCGTTTCATCCTCAACTCCTGCAGAGCAGGAAGACACCCCGAGAAAGCCGTCCACAAAAAACTTTTAATCTTTCGGTGGATGTTTAAATTCCAACAACTTCTCTAATTAAAAGAAAGAGAATCCCTGTTCAGATGATAATTCCCTCGCAGACATCTATAACCACTCTTAACGGAGTATTCACCATCCGTTTCACAACCAACAATCATCATGATGAAAAGAACTCAGAGGCACTGCCAGAATGTAATTCAGATCTCGATCATTGAAGAGATCGTTTAAAATATCCATATCCCATTCCCTCGCTTCTGTTTTAAATAGAGAGGAAACCTTAACATCCTGTAAACCATCAGGCGGAACAGTTTCAACTAGAGGGTTATTAATGTCTGGTAGCCACGGATGGCTCCAAATATTGACAGTATCGCCTGAACCAATGCGAACTCTGGTTTTACTTCTTAATAGATCTTGAGTAGCTAGGATACTTCTCCATTTGAAATTGGGATTAGCCCCCAAAGTGGCTTCAAAGAAATTTGAGTTTGGGGGAAGTACCTTGCTTTTAGAACCTGGGAAACTAAAGCTTGAGGTCTGGTCAGAATTCGCCATCCTTGTTTCGCCACCATAACTTTATTAAAATCATAAAGCTTCCTAAATTCCAGACCACCACAGACTCGAGGCCTACACATGCGATCCCAACTCTGCCATCTAATCCCATTGTTCTAATTTACCATTTTTCCCCACCAGAAGCTATTCATCATTCTCTCTATTTCCTCACATAAAGATATGGGAAGAAAAAAGACAGACATGACATAACTGGGCAATGCTTGGACTACCGATCTCAAGAGCACCGCCTTCCCCGCTCTAGAAAACAACTTGAAATGCCATCCTTGTAATCTCTTCCATGCCTTCTCCTTAACAAAACTAAAAATTTCAGTTTTGTTACGCCCTATAATTGAAGGTAAACCCAGATAATTACCATGGTTTGTGTAGAGCTGAACACCAAGATTTGCGCAAATAAGAGAGCTGATATCCTCACCAACATTCCTGCTAAACTTGATAGAGGATTTCTCAAAATTCACCTTCTGACCTGAAGCCTTCTCATATAACAATAAACATTCTTTTATTGTTTGACAATCCTGAGAAGAAGCTTGAAAGAAAATAAAACTATCGTCAGCAAAAAATAAGTGGGAGATTCTTGGAGCACATCTCGCAACTTTTATACCATGCAGCATGCCTAACTGATCTTTCCTCTGAAGCAAAACGGATAACCCCTCCGCACAAATCAAAAAGTGATAAGGCGATAATGGGTCTCCTTGGCGAAGACCATGACTAGGAATAATTGGGCCAATCTCTATACTGCGGCGTAGCACTGAATAAGACACTAACCGCACAAACAACATGATAAGATCAACAAACTGTTTATGAAAACCCAAGGCTGCCATCATGTTCTGAAGAAATTGCAACTCCACCCTATCATATGCTTTGGACATGTCCATTTTTAAAGAAGCCCATCCAACCTTCCCTTCAGTTTTTCTTTGCATATAGTGACTAATATCATACGCTACCAGCACATTATCAGAAATAAGTCAACCGGGAATAAACACACTCTGAGATTCTGAGATGACCGAATTTAATAGAGGCTTTAATTTGTTAGCAATTGCTTTAGACATAATTTTCAGGAGCACATTGCACAAAGCTATTGGTCTGAATTCTGTTAGTTTCACAGGATGCTTTACTTTCAGAATCAAAACAATATTCGTGTTATTTAGATTACAAGGGAGATGTCTATTATTCAAGCAATTCAAACAGAGTTTAATGACTGACTCACCTACAATATCCCAGTGTTGTTGGAAAAAACCCGGACTAAAACCATCGGGACCCGGGCTTTTATCTGGATGCATATCCTTCAGAGCATATGTAATCTCCTGAGCAATGAATGGTTTGATCAGATTCTCATTTTGGTCATCCGTAACCTTTCGAGAAACCACTTGGATTATATCCAAACCATTACTACCTTGAGAGCGAAACAAGGAATCATAAAATTGATGAATATGATCTTGAAGACCCGAATTCCAGTCCACTTGATTATCATTATCAACAATCAAAGAAGAAATTTGATTTTTGCGATATCGAGAGGTGGCATAAGCATAAAAGGCTTTGGTGTTAGAGTCACCTGCTTGGAGCCAAAATAACTTCGAGCGTTGCTTCCTGTAGTGCTCTCGCTGATCTAGCAAACTCTGAAGACGAAGATTGACCTGATTAAAACTGTCCTAATTCCCATCGCGACATCTCTTAAGCTGATTCAATTGACTTCTGCATTCATTAATTTCAGAAGAGGAGGACTATTTCAATTTTTTGCCCCATTCCATTAAAGCCTGCCCACAAGAAGCAAGCTGTTGCTGCGCATCACCGTTAGCACACAACTCCCAACTCTCCTTAATCACCCGCTAACACCGTTCTTCAAAAACCCAATCGTTCTCATAATGAAAACGGCGACTCCCTTGTACAGCAGAATCAACTAGTTTTAACCACAGAACTGAATGATCCGATGAACATACCGGTACATTAGTAACTTCAATCTGAGGGAAGAGCTTAAACCAGTCACCATTACATAAAACCCTGTCTAAATGCTCTTTCATGTGACACTGAGTGCCCCTACCATGCGCCCAGGTGAAAGGGTAACCCTTCATCCCCACATCCACATCCAACAGATGAGAGAGTTTTTGACAGCTGCTCTAAAGCCATTAATGGGAGAAAAAGGATGAGGAATAGATCCCTTCTTCGCTTGATTCAAGAGTACATCATTAAAGTCTCCCGCACAGCTCCAAGGGCGTTGAGAGAAGGATGCCAACCTCTGTAGTAAGTCCCACGAATCATGTCTCCTTCTGCAATCCGGGTACCCATAATACCCAGTGAACCGCCATTCCTTAGAATCTTGATAAGAAATACGAACATCAATGAAATTTGATGCAAAGCCCAATAATCTGACATCCAAATCTTTTTTCCATAACAAACAGAGCCCACTACCGTTGTTGTTACCCTTCACAAAGAAAATCTTCTCAAAGCCCAACTTCTTCTTAACTTTGTCAACACACTCTAATTGAACCTTACACTCCATTATGAACACCATGCTAGGCCTGAATCTGAATACTAGGTCCAGAATCTCTTTAACTGTTCATGAGTTACCCGACCCATGACAGTTCCAACTTAATAAATTCATAATGCCCGGCGGGCCTGGCTCTCAGGACTCACCTCCACAATGTTATTATCACCCTGCCCAGTAAGATTAGTTAAATCCACTTCACCTTCAAGCCTAACAATAGTAGGCCCATCACTCTTCCTTTTTCTTTTGGCATACATATAAACCAACATGGCAGTATCATCTCCCTCATCAATGCCATCCCATCCATAAAATTCGCCCCATTTATGCTTTCCTTAACTTCACCACTAGAACTTTGGAAGTAACCACCATTAGTGGGATTCTTTCCCCTACCATCACCCACTAATTATGTAGCATGATTACCTTCCATAACCGACTTGCCTCTCTGACCCTCCTTGCTCCTCCGTTCTTGATCGGCTTCAATGGAGGTCAAGTCTCGCAATCACCGCTCTCCGATTCCAACCGAGTTCTTTCTTGTCGAAGCCCTTAGCCACCAAACAACTTCTCAACTGACTTGTCTGGGAAGTCCATAAACTTCTCACAAAATCTCTCCGAATGGCCAATAAAACCACAGAAAAAACAAAATTGTGGGAGCCTCTCATATTTAAAATTCGCCCATGAGACTTCACCATCTACTGCTTTAATTCACATCCGTCTTTTGAGAGGCTTGCGTATGTCAACCAGAATACGAATATGCATATATTGGCGCCAAATACGAGTAAAGTTGGACTGATCAACATAAAGGAATTATCCTACAAAGTTTCCAAGCTCCTTCGCTATTCTTTCTGACATGAAACCTGGTGGAAGATCATACACTTGTAACCAGAATTGGGTTATAAATGAAGGAACATGCAAAGGATTTTTGCCATGAGCCAAAGGACTTAATAGAAGCAAATGTTGATCAAAGATCTATGGACCACTTTCAATCACTCTCTCCATATCCATTTCGTGGAAGAAGTGAAACACAAATATATTCTTGTCCGCCTCCGTAATGCTCACACCCTTCACTTGATGCCACAGAGTGGCCAATATATTTCGTATAGCAGGGAAGTTGATGTTCTTGTCAGTTAAAAATCGACCCACCAATCTCCATTTTGTTTCATACAAAGGTTTGATAGCTTCTATAGTAGATATTACCAGTGTCGGGGCTTGGTCTTCTTCCAATGCCAGTTTTCCATACATGTCTTCTATGGATTCGTTGCCTATAGAACTAGATTCCGCCATAGCAATAATAACATTAAAAGCAAAAAACCGAATGGAAAGGTGTTGCAGATAGGAAAAAACTGCTCGCAGACGGGACAGACAGAAAATAAAAGCAAAAAGAATTATAAACAAAACCCTAGGACAGAAAACACCCATCATTAAGACGGGACAGACAGAAAACACTCTCTTTTGTTTACCCTAAATTGTAATTTTAATTTAATGGAAAATATATTTACTATTGTAATTAGTTTAATTTTTATTTTATCTCTAATAAAAAATAAATAAATTAAAATATAATTCTAATCTAATTAAAAATATATTTCTTATTTTGATTAAATTAACTTCTATTTTATCTCTAACAAAAATTAAATTAATTAAAAATTTAGTCATAATTTTGTTAAAAATATATATATTTTCTATTTCAATCAAGTATATTTATATTTTATATAATATAAATCAAATTAGAAATAAAGTATTAAAGATAATGTTTAAATAAAAATTTACTAAAATTGTGATAGAATAAAAGTTTAATGAGGTTGTAATATTTAAATTGATATAAAGAAAGTATGACATTTTATTACTTTTTTATTATATTATGATTAATTATGGCATAATATTTTTTTTTTTATATAAAATTAGTTCTAGAGTTGGGGAAGTATTAATTATAAAAAGTATTAAGGAGTACCTTATAATTACTTAAATAAAAAATTTATCAAAATTGCAAGAATATAACTATATTAAGTTAATATCAAATTGTAATATAAATAAATAACACTTTTATTATTCTTGAATTTTTATTTAGTTAAATAATAATAATAATAATAATTATAATAATATCAGAGTACATGTTTAATAATTTATTTATTATTACGAATTAAATTTTTTTTATTTATATACTAAACACGTAATTGTTTATTAGTATATATATACACAACAATTCCATATAGACTTGAATCTTTAATTGACAAGTCTAAGTTTCAAAACCTCTGTTTAACCTAGGAGATATATAGGCTTGCAATGGTTTCTTCATCATGACTGTAAAGTCAAGCTCCTCACATAAGTCAGCATCGTCTTCGTTAATAGCTTTCCACTCAAACTTCCAAACTAAATTAGCCACAAAGTACTCCAAATGAAGCATTGCCAATCCATATGCAGGGCAAATCCTCCTTCCTATCCCAAATGACATAATCTTAACCTCAGTGCTTCCTGTAATATCAAACACTTCTTCACCAACACCATTTCTATGGCCACTCATGAATCTCTCAAGCTTAAAGGTCATTGGATCCTCCCACACCTTTTGATCTAACCCCATATCGGTCACTATAAAATTTATATTGGCATTTTTAGGAACTAAATAGTTACCCAAAACCACATCTTCAGTCACAACATGTGGTAACAAAAAGTGTGCTGGTGGATGCCTTCTAAGCCTTTCTAAAATCACAGCTTTCAAATATGGCAACTTCTGCAAATAATCTTCTTTTACCTTTTCTTCTCCCTTAGCAACGACCCTTTTAATCTCCATGAATAATTTTTCTTGAATATATAGGTACTTAACCAAATTTGCCATCCAATGCAATGATGAAGATGTAGTAGCTGTACCGACATTGAGTAACTCATTGCATAGAACAACCATTTCATGCTCTGTAAGCTTTCTTTTCTCATCAGAAAGTTGCATATCTAACAAGGTATCAACATACATAAGACATACTCATCATCTTAGTCGCCATTAAACTTGTTGCTTTTTTTCCCCTTTCTTTTAACTCCTTTCTTGCTCTTATCAATGGAATCATAACATCTTCTCATTCCTTTTCAAGCTGTAAGAACTCTGACCAACCTTTCTGAAATAGAATCTTAGTCAGTTTTGGCCACAAATTGAGCTCCTCCAATCTCTCAAGATTCGCAAATACCAATTGCTCTACCCTCTGAATCTCCTCAATCTGTTTTTGATTAAGCTTGTTTCCAAAACATAAAAGCACTAATAAACAAAACATTGCATACTGAGAATTACCTATAATAAGAACAAGTTCCCTGTGAAGAGTACATCACCAACTCTACATCCTTCTCTACATCTTTTTAGAAGATTATTACTTTAGTTAACCAACTTAGAAGAAGTAGCTAACTTGACTTTGAATTCTTAGTTGTCAAAACCAATTTTGCTTTGGTTACTTGCAAGTTGTTTGCAAGTTGATTTTGACAACTTGGCATTGGTTATCATAAGTTGTTTTCAAGTTGGCTTTGACAACTTATTATGCTTAGCTCTTAAGGTTTGTAAGCCTATAAATAGGCATGGGTGGTGATGGCCATTTGTGTGGTATGTGTGTATCATGTGTGTGTTAGTATATGTGTAAAAAAGTGTGTGTGTGTGATGGGAGAGTTAATGTATATGTGAAAGAGTGTGTTATGGGTGAGTTTAGTGAGAACGTGTCTTGAGTGTTTGTGAGAATATTAATGTGTAAGTGTGTACAAATACTCTTGAACTAAAGTTTCTTTGATTTAATAAAAATATGTTTATTTCAAATTAGTCCTCCACATATTCTATAAGTGGTATCAGAGCAGGACAGTCAAGGACTCAAATGAGTTATTTAGTTTGAGATAGCGAAGTGTCCTAATGGGTAATTATCTCATGTACAATTGAGAGGTACTGTGAAGTGGTTGCTTGCTTGGTTGAGAGAAGTCCTAAGTCACGAGATGGACCTCACAGTGGGCAGTATGAAGAAGGTGAACAATTACAAATATAGTACGTGGTCGACATATTTGGAGTCATATCTCCAAGGTCAAGATTTATGGGAGGTAGTCGGCAGAAGCAAGAGTACGCTGCCTCCAGAAGTGGATGCAAATGCCTTAAAAAAATGGAAACTTAAGGCAATGTTTGCGATCAAGGTATCGATTGAAGAAGAAATGTTAGTACATATCATGTACGCTCCCACACTTAAAGAACCATGGGATATTTTAGCCTTATGATTTCATAAGAAAAATGAGATGAGATGACAAAATTTAGAGATGGAGTTAATGTCTATTAAATAAGGGGAGATGTCAATTAATCAGTATTTTATAAAAGTTAAGTCTTTGTGTTGAGAAATTTTAGAATTAGATTCTGCATCAGAAATTAAAGAAGATAGGATGAGAAGGATTATTATTTATGGGATTAAGCTAGAATATAGAGGGTTTATTACTGCTGTTCAAGGTTGGCTTAAACCACCCACATTAAATGAGTTAGAGAATTTGTTAGCCAATCAAGAGACGTTAACTAAACAAATGGTTGGAGTATTTTTGAAGAGTGAGATGAATGAAGAAGCATTATTTAGCAAATATAGAAGAGGTTGTCCTAGAAATTGCAATTCTAGAAATTCTAATGGAGATGACAAGATCGATTCGGATAAAGATAGAAATGAAAGAAGGTGGAAAGGCCAAAGTTAATGTGTAAGGGGAGTTTAACAACGTCGAAACTAAAAAGACACGCAAGATAGAAGATTTCGCCAATGAGATGTGGAATGCTATAATTGTGGCAAGAGAGGTTATTATGTTAGAGACTGTCAGTACAGAAGAGCTGAGGAAAATGCTGTGACGTCAACACAATCTCAAGTTCAAAGCAAAGAAGAATGAGACTTCGACATTCAAGCATTATGTGCAATTGAAGAGCAAGCAAAAAATGGTTTAAATAAGTTCATAAAGGCATGTGATAGTGAGAACGAATGGGATGTACTGGCCACATCTGCTATGTTAGAGTATCTTGAAGAATTGAACAAAAGTGAAGAAGAGTGGGATATGACAGACTCAAGTTCAATTGAAAGTGCTCCATTAGAGGAAGAAATTCAGGAACAAATGAATTTAAGTACTGAAGTTGAAAAGAAATCTCCAAGTGTGGTCATGGAGAAAGAAGATGTTAAAGAAGTTGAATGCAAGGAAGAGAGTGAGATAGTACACAGTACGAGAAGCAACTAGAAGAGAAGCATGAAAGTCCTAAAGTAATAAAGGAGTTCTTATGGTTTTCAAATGATGAAAAATTTGGAGATGAAGCTTTGATGCAGAAGGAAGATCAAGAAAAGGAAGTAAAAGAAATACAAGAAGAACATGAGGCAAATCAAAGAGAGAAAGAAATTGACATGGTATTGGGTGAAGAAAATATTGAGAAAAGTTTTAAAGGATATAGAAACAATTTCTGGAGCAGTAAATGGAGGAATAAACACAATGATACAATGTGATTTTTAAGGAGCAAAAGGATCAATATATAAGATGGAGGAATATCATATGATGATAAAGATGGACGGGGAGTTCCAAAGATCAAAGACAAGAGAGTTGGTGCTGAGGGGGAGAGTGAAGAATACATTACCAACTCTACACCCTTCTCTACATCCTTTTAGAATATTATTACTTTAGTTAACCAACTTAGAAGAAGTAGCCAATTTGACTTTGAATTCTTAGTTGCAAAAACCAATTTTTCTTTGGTTACTTGCAACAACTTGGCATTGGTTGTCACAAGTTGTTTTCAAGTTGGCTTTGACAACTTATTATGCTTAGCCCTTAAGGATTGTAAGCCTATAAATAGGCATGGGTGGTGATGGCCATTTGTGTAGTATGTGTGTGTCATGTGTGTGTTAGTGTATGTGTAAAAGAGTGTGTGTGCGATGGGAGAGTTAATGTATGTGTGAAAGAGTGTGTCAGTGTCTTGAGTGATTGTGAGAATATTAATGTGTAAGTGTGTACAAATACTCTTGTACTAAAGTTTTTTTGATATAATAAAAGTATGTTTATTTCAAATTAGTCCTCCACATATTCTACAATTCCCACATTTCGACTGCAATTGGAAGCGGTTGAGGAGGATTTCAAGCACCCATTTGCGAGCGTGAGAATAAGACTTAACCCGAGAAGGATGGAGGATTTATGACCTGAGATTCCTGCGAAAAAGGCGCCAAGTAGGACCATAAACTGACAAGCCAACTTTGTTAGCAGAAAGGGCTCATGGTCTGTCAGCAAAACAGCTCCGTTTTGGACAAGGTGGGCGAGAGTGTGATCGGCAACAAAGATGTTGGGATGAAAGCCAAAATGGAGAGTTATTATCGGGCCACGGTCTCTAGTTAAGGGTTGGATGATCGGCTTGAGCTCACTGAAGGATTTCCGGAGCCATAAAATGTTTCGAATGATGGGGAAGTTAGGTGGCTGTGTTTCTTGGGTTGAAAGAAACTAATGTTGCTGAAAAAACCTTGATGAGAGCTGAGATTGAGAAGGTGATGATGAGGTACCAAGCTTCCTTTTCTGCAAATTTACTAAACGAGATTGATTAATGTGCATATATATACATACACCACGATTTAAATGCAAAACATCCCCTAAACACCCCATAACATCGGCTTACTGGCTAGAACCTCTCAGTTTCTGGTGATGAATCATTTCATCAAATAAGATTTACATAGATCACACATAATTTATTATGTAGCGTACATGATCTATAAAGGGCAATCATTTTAGAATTGAGATAACTCTTGCAAGTAATTGATAGTCCCAATTTCTGCTCCAGGTACAGTACGCATATCATGAAGTGTTTTTCAATATTTTAATTAAGAAATTGTCCAATGTATTGAGTTTTTTTTAAAAAATTTGATTAAAAAAATTTTGTTGTTTTATTTAGACCAACTGATTAAAGAAATTCAGCTAGGCTGATTAATTTTAGAATTAATCTATATTCTCTTATAAAGTATGGATTAGCTTTTATACTGTATGATAAAATCAGTAATTAAGAAAAAATATGTCCATGGTTGAACTCTCTCTGCAAATATTCTCGCATTATGTAAGACTAAAACAAGTAGTTGTTTCGGTCTAATTGGCTAAATATACCTGGACTACCAAAAAATTTGGAACTCAACTTTGAATGAGTCTTGTCTAATAAGTATTCATTAGCACAAAAAATCTGAGCGATGATAGAATATAAAATAATTATATATATATTGTAAAATTAAAATATGTCACATCTAGGAGTGAGTGCAGTTTGGTTCAATTCAGAAAATACAATTGTCTGGAATTGCTCTAAAATATTAGAAGTTCAAAAATTAAGACTTTGAAATTGCTTCGAATTTTCAATTTGGAGATTAAAATTTTCGGTTCAATTCGGTTCGAAGATAATTTCTTCTCCGGATTAATTTTTTTGATTCAATTCAATTTAGAGATCGATTATTATTCGAATTAAAAAAATAAATAAAGATATAATTCAAAATAAACTATGAAACTTTATAGTTTATTATAAAACTAAATGATTTTTTATAGTTTTATTTATTGTTATTTTTTATTTATAAAAATTTTAATATAATACACTTTAATATACCATAAAATTATTATATTTTTTTATGAAAAATTTATAGAAATAATAATATATATCGTAAAATAATAATAACAACACCATAACTATTAATAAGTGTATTATATTATAATTTTATTACTGAAGGTGCATGAATTTAAATTTTTCAGCATAAATTATATTATAATATTCTAAAATGCTATTTACTGATATAATATTTATTTTTTGTGATTCAAAATAATTTGATTAATGAGTGAAATTTTTTATTTCAAATAATTAAAATGACATTATTTTATATTGCATGTTAAATTAGTAGGTCCAATATTAATAAATTGAATATAATTATTACAAAAATCTTTATGATGTAATGTTAATCATTATAATATATATGTATGTTTAACTCTAATTCTATTAAATTATTGGTTCTAGTTTTGATTCTTTGGTTCAGTAAAATTTGGAGAAGCTCGAGACGGATCTCGGTCTGAAAATTTTAAATTCTTCAGACCCGTCCAATAAAATTTTTCAGAACAGTTCAATTCACAGAAAGTCAAATAGTCAACAGAGATTTTCGATTCTAAAGATTTTCCATTCAGTTGTTCGAGATAGTTCAGGTTCTCCAAGATCCATACTCAGCCCTAGTCACACCCACTCTGCTAGCTAGTGAGTGGGTGAGACTAGATGAACAACTAGGTTAAGTTGCTAAAGTGCTAACATATAATTTCATAATGCATGATTTGATATATTATATAATACTACAAACTCTGAGTCTGACATGTAATTTAGGTTCTGTTTGATAATTACACACCAAGTTCTCTACTAACAGTACTGATCACAACATTACAAAATTATCTATAATACCTTAAGATATCTTTAATACAAGCAAAGAGATAAAATAATGAAGTTGTTGGCATAATGTCTTCTAAGCATTGAAAAACAGACTAACGGTGAGACAACTCTACTGATCGAGCACTATGTTCTCCTAAAGGATCTATAAAAATTAAATGAGAGTGTGAGCATAAAATATACTTAGTGAGTGGGTAAAGATATAATAAAGTGGGAATAAATGCTATTTTCTATTATTAATTCACATTGAAATAAATTCCTTGATAAAGAATACAAGCTGCCGATTTATACTCGTATAAACTATAAATAAACTAAGATTTAGTATAATTTATTATTTTCTGAAAAAATATAAGTTGTAGCTAACATAATTCTTGAATTAAACTGAAGAATCTTCATAATAAGTCATTCCATACACTCATTAAATACATATCCAAAAGATTATGCTGATTGCTGACATAATGAGCACATGATGATGCTGAGCAGCTCAATTGTATAATATTAGTGGTCATACGCATGCACAGAGTTGCCTCTTAAGGGCTAATTAATCGATTGTACACTGCCAAGACTATCTGTACAACCAAGCTATATCCACAAAATATTTGCTGAATAGTATCGTTGATATATATAATAGGGATAATTAATATTACCCCTTTGATGTTTCTTCATAATTTTCAACCCTTCATATTCAAAAATCACTTATTCCCCCCAAACATTTAGCTTCTATTTACTATTATATTCCTCTGTTAAAAAGAAATGTGAATTACTATAAAAAGATTTTTTTACCCAGAATATATTATTAAATTTTTAAGGTTATGCCCATTATTAACCATTCACTCCTTTTCTTTCTTCATTTTCATTTATTTTCTACATTATTAATAATTGAAAATATTATTTTTTGCCTAAATACATTATCTGTTGTGAACTTTGTCTATGATTTGACCAAATACACGAGGCTTTTGTTCTACTACTACTACTACTACTACTATTATTTAATTGATTAATTAAAAACTCATATAAAAAGTTACCCATCACAATGTTTGTAGACGGTGGGGTATAGAGCGCGCCCAAGATTTTAGCAACTGTGACACTGTTTGAGCTCAGGACTCCAAGAAACACACTAACCATATCACAAAGACATGGTGTGGAGATGAGGAGTCGCCCACTAGGATAATAACTGGGACAAATCGTAGGTGGTGGTAACTCGATTCTCTAAAGGAGAGTTAGCACCACAACCAGAAAATTCTGGGAATGGAATACCAACTTCTTTTAGTCTCGTGTTCATTTAGAATTACTTTATAAATTACTATCTTATTCTCTAATTACATGAAATTTCATATAAATCCTAATTAAACATCCATCTAGCTCCAAGACAACTAGTCATGAAAAAGCATATAAGAATTGCATTCATTTAAGATGGAGCATCCCTAAGTCTAAACTATATTGATTTTAATTTAAGTTAGCTAAGTTTACATTTTTATTTACAAATGAAATGGAACTAAAGGTGAGCCAACATGTTAATTAATTGGTGAGCCTATATCTACAAATTTTAATTCTAAAGAAATGGGCCTAAGTCTATTAAATTTTAAAAGAAAAAGAAATAAATTAGTGGGCTTAATTCTAATTAATTTTAATTAAGTGAAATGAATCCTAAATCTATTTATTTTTAAAAGAAATGCTTTAATAGGCTGAGCTAAGTCTAAATTGAATTTTAATTAATCTAAAAAATGGGCCTAAATCTAATTAACCTAAATGAAACTGATTTTAAATTAATTAAACCTAAATTTAATTTTAAAGGCCTATTTTATTAGTGAGTTAGATTTACACGTGGGCATGGGGCTGAAAATGAACAAAAATAATAAACAAACCCAAATAATAAAAATAAAGAAAATAACAAATAAAAAAACAAACATCCTGTGATTTTTCTAACCCTAATTTTAATTACATGCAACCTAAAATTAATCTAAAGCCATCATTGATTTTAATTAAGGTTTACCAAATAAACCCTAATTTACTAATTGATTTTAAAAAGTAGAAAAGTAAATATTTTACTATTCCCACTATTGGGGCTATTACAACCTACGTATAGATTAATTAATTATATGCCCAAAATAAAAAATAAATACACAATGTAAATAGCATGAAATAATAAAAACACAGACTAATAAAATAAAAAATCTATGCAGGATTGCTACAGTGTCTTATCCATAGCATTCCATGGACTTTCCTAGATTTAATCAGTTCAATCACATCTGCATGGCACATGACAATTCCACCATCATCATTAAAGAAACAAAACAAAAAAATCAAGGAAAATTATTAGAATAAATAAGGAATAAAGAAAAAGAAAATAAAAGAATCAAATGTGTAAGCACCCAATTTCGGGATGACTAGAGCATGGATGCGATAGAGGACCCGATGATGAAAATAGACTGTGAAATTAGATTTATTGGTTTTAAACTAAATTGTAAATTATTTTTAGGAAATATTATTTTTATTTT
>CATIWM010084673.1:0-11044 GCA_949671775.1 Mallotus repandus | reverse complement strand
TGATTCACAAGTGTTTTGAAGGCTTACAATAAAACCAAATTCCCAAGTGTTTTAATGGCTAAACACTTAAACCAATTCCTTTAGAATAGAACCTCACTTCCCTTTTTCTAAACCCAGAAAATAGAAGAATAAGAATTTCTATTCTAGCACTCACCAAACTCTCATAAGAGTTTATCAAATACAAGAATGAATTAAAGAGAATTTTGAGCTAAATTGAATGCTTGAGAGTGTATAAATGAAAAGTAAGTTTTCTTAACCTCTAAATGATCTTTAGAGGTTGTATTTATAGTTGAGAAATCCAATTTAGATAAAATTTTGGACTTTTAGCTGCATATACACTGATCCCGGTCGAGATCACCCTGATCCCGGTTAGGATATTCAAAAATATGTCTGTTATAGCCGTTATGTTTGAAGACATCCTTGATCCCGATCGTGACTAACCTGATCCCGGTCGGGACATTAGGTCGGGATATGTTCTGGATAAATTCTTTATTTTGATGTAATTTTGGTCCCGGTCGGGACTTGTATGGTCCCGGTCGGGATCATGACTTTTTGACATTGAAGACGATCGAATCAGCCTTAGATTTCTTCATGAAAGTTATAGGTATTTGTCTTAAATTTCCATATAACTTTAAATCACTTCAATTGGACATTGATGGCTCAAGATATTGTTGAAATACTAAGAGCTGCTCATATTGAAATGAAAACTACATATGCTGATTTTAACTGAAGATTTCCAGACCCAAATGAATTCAGATTTTGACAAGTATCAATTTGGAAAGCTTATGATGTCTATTTCAAATGTTAAGAAGACAGCTTTCTCATTTTAAAAGTCTAAGATTTCCAAAATCTTCCTGGAATCCCAAAAGTCGATTTAGCTAGAAAGCACGCTTAGCTTCTTTTGATTTCCGGTATAGTCCTAGCTTATACACACTTAAACAAATATGTTAACTGCTCAAAATTAAGTTTGTTAAGATTAAAATTAAGATTGATTATTACTAAGGTCAACATACACATATATTAATTATATTTTTTAATTTATGTACATAATCCTTAAACGATATTTAAAAGGGTAAAGAAGAAGTAATTTTTATCACAATAATGTCATTTTATCCTTTTCTTTTTGAATTAAAAGCTTACCCATATGATTACCTATCTCCACATACATTAATTTTATCAATTTGTCTCACGCCGAAAAATGGTAAGAATTTTATTAAAACTAAAATTTTAAGAGTTTTAAATGACAAATTGAATATTTAACATGAGATATGGGTAAAATGTTAGGATAGTGGGTAAGAATTGTATGTTTTCCAAAAACAAGTGCATACATTTTTTTTAATTCTGTACACATGTATTTCTCATAATTTAGACAATTTTGAAAAATATGTAGTTAGAATGATTTTATTGATTAATACTAACTCAAATTTCCATAAATTTATTTTATCATAAGATAAATAATATTAAACATCATATTCACACAAAAAAAAATCTAATTGAGAATTTTAGGAAATATTTTATTTAAGTTAATTGCAACTTTATAGTTATAACAATATCAAGTATTATTATGTTTAAAATTTTTTGTTTCATGAAAAAAAAATATTGAGTATAAAAAGACATCTAAAAACTATCAAAATAAATAATAATAAATAAAAATAAATGGTACCTAAAATATGTATAATAATAAATATATTACACTCGACTTTGGATGAATACTGAGGTGCCAGCCTCACTTTCCTATCAATTTCCTTTTCTTTCTGATGGAATTTGTCTAGATGCGTCAGAAAATGGAACTCAAGTGATTCAGCCAGCAGTAAACTGTAAACATTCCCTGTGGAACAACAGGGAATCAAACCATTCAACCGTTTGCATGGAAGAATATTGTTTCCTCTAATATGTCAATCGACAATTTACCAATTTCTTAGCAATATAAGCATTGTGTGTGAACAGCTACAAATTTGATAAAATTCGTGAATTTGTTGAATCAAGTATTAGAAATATCGAGCTAGCTTTGCTAATCAATTTGAGTAGCTCGAACTCGAAAGTGAACTTTTACTTAATTGTTATGGAGTTGATTTCAATTTTTTTTCTTCTTAAAAGTAATCTCAAATAGCTATTTCATATCAGCTTGACTCGGTTATAACCACGAAGAATTAGTTTCTAAAGGCAAGGAAGTACCTTCTTCAGCACATCCTCAAGGCCATAGCCAGCGGAGCATACAACTCCCATTAAACAAACACTTGCTATTATTTGTCTGTCTCTTATAATTCATCACCAAACACTTGCGGCCATTAATATTTTTCAAAGTGTAAATACATTCTTATTGTTTTGAAAATTATATATTTAAATTTTTTTTTTTTTGTAAATAGTGTTTATTTTTACTATTAGTGGAGTCAACTATTTCTTATATAAATAAAAAATAAATTAAATTGAGGTACATTTTTACCCCTAATGTTTATAATGCGGAACAAATTTGCCCTTAAAAAAGTTTAAGAACATTTAAATACAAAAATTTTTCAAAAAAATTAAATTCTTATCTAATAAAAATGTTAAATAACTGTTTGTTCTCAGATTCAGAACTTGAAAGTTCAGATTAAGCTTTTGCTTTTGCTTCTGTTTTGAATTCTGGTTTCTCGACGATAACTCTATTTTTGCCGCTTCTGCTTTCCTCTCTGATCCCAAGTGAAAATGGGGAATTTCAAATTTCTCATTTTCTTTTTTGGGCTTGTGTTTTGGTGAATTATAATTAAAGAAAACAAAAAGTTAGAATGTTTTATTCTTTTTCTTGGACGAATTCATTCTTTGAGATAGCTTGGATTTCTGCAAGAAAGGAAAGTATTTCTTGTTGTCTCTGTTTAGCGGGTAATCAAGTGGGAGTTAGTTATTGAGGTTTGATTGCTTGTATTGGAGTGGGATATTTCTTGTTTTTTTGACCTTTTAAGTGAAATGATGTTGCAATTCTTGGCAATAGTTTTGGATTTACAACTGGGTGTGTGCCGAAAAACAAAGTAGAAATTTTATGTGGGGTTGTGTGGTCAATATCTTTGGAAAAGAGAACGAGTGATTGTATTTGCTAAAAGAACAAGAATAGTTGATTTAGGACATTTTTCCAACTTTTTTCTTAGTTCTGGTTGCTGAATCATCTCTTAATGGACACGGAAAATGAATTTCCAGGTTCGAACTTTTTCTTTTTAATTATTTTTTTGAGGCTTCTTTATCTCTTGCTAGTGAGCAACAGTTTTAAAATCCATTTTTTTCGGATGCATGTGTAAATTTTTGTTGAGCATGAGTAATCATGTGGAATTCTAGACAATATAGAGTTCTGAAATTATGTTAATATGTATTCAGGACAAATCATGTAATTTTTGTTGCTTGTTTCCAGGTTTGAAAAAAAGGAAAAGAATAAAAAAAATGGACATAAAGAAGGAAGGAAAGAAAAATTCAAAATAATGATAAAACATTTCTGCAGATTTAAAAGAAGAAAGAAAAAAAGGATTGTTAATTTTTAAGGAATTAATAAAAAATCAAAAGATAAACTTTAAATAATAATAAAAAAAAAAGAAGGTTTGTTATTCTTTTTCCGAACCAGGACTGTTATTCAGTTCACGCTCTCTAAGAATGTTTGTACAACAAACATATCTCCAATTCAAATTTTGGTGTTAATAGATCTAAAAGTTGAAAGTTTTGAATCAATTTATTGAAAAATATTAAATTGAACTTATTTGACTCTGCATCATAAATTGAAGGACCTACATGTATATTAGTCCATTTATAATTTCTCCTTCCAAGAACATCAAGATAGAGACTGCTAATATTATCGTACGAAAGTCCCAACAACACACATTAATTATTGTACCTAAGTCCCAACGACACATTAATTACCATACTCACCGTTCTCGGTTGTTACAACGTTTAATTAATTAAGGGAAAAGGTTCAAAGATGACCTTAATGTTGACTTCAATTATCATATTGATATTTTTAAATTCCAATTATAACTTTAAAATTTTTAAATTCATTGCATTTAAATACGACATTTAACAGTATTAATTTTTTTTTATTAAAACTAAGGGACAATGTTCAAAAGCGATCTTCATATTTACTAAAATTTTCATTTTAATACTTTATGTTTTTTATTTCAAAAAATAAATTTAATATTTTAATGATTTTATTTCTATTTTAAATTTTAAAATTAAATTATTTAAGTTTCAAATTTTAATTATTTTATAAAATTTAATAAAAATTTATTTCAATTGTAGATATAAATTAAAATATAATTTAAACTAATTATTTTATTTCAATTTTTCATATATCCTATCATTTTTTTAAAAAAAATTAATTATTTTAATATTTTATTAATTATTTAATTATTTTAATATTTTTAAATCCATTTATATCGTAAATATTTAAAATAAATAAAACAGAATAAAATAAATTCTACTAAACATCTTTCCAAATATTATTTATGATAATAGAACAAATAATCATGTTTGTAGTAAGATATAAAATCACAAATAAATTTATATAATCAATTTAAATATTATTTTAACCATATGAAAATTCTATTTTGAATATTCTCAACAAACATTTTATAAAATTAACTCACAGGTGGAGCGTGTTGGCCGACCCGTCCTCAACTGTCTTTACTCTACACCTCTTCCTCCCGAATTCTCTAAATAAATACTATTTATTTAATTAAGCAACTTTAAATAAATTTCCAAAATTCTTGAAAAAAATTATAAAAATCCAGAAATGATAAAAATAGCCTTAAAACATTAAAATAATAAATTTTGATGCTCTAATAATTTTTCAAATGAATTGAACCAATATATATGGAAATATATATATTCCCCATATCTATTCCAGAATTTTCATTGCACAATACGTAAATAATTGGACTTTGGTCATGTTACAAGAAATGATCACCACAATTTACTCTATTTAATAAAAATAACTCAGAATTTTTCCGGGTTAGTTACTGTTCATCATCGGAATTTGGGTAGTATCCGTCAGATTCTCATTGGAAAACACAATATCAGACCCCATTTATATTAAAATGTTCCCCACAATTTTTAGAATATATCAAAGGTCTCAAATAACAAAAAAATGCTCATAGAAAAAGGAGATTAGAAAATATAAGGAAATTTACCTAAAAATTCACCAAATATTTCACCGATGGAGATTGGACACAAGATCAGTGTCTATAGACTCCTGAGATAGTGGGGAATGAAGTAAAAATACTGGTCTCAATTGATTGGAACTGAGATGAACGATCCACCTCCAACAACTTTAGGCCAAAACTTCAAATTAAAATCTAGAATTTTTCGGGCTGATTCTGCTCAAACGAACACCACTAATGCATAGAGAACATCGAGAAATAGTTGGGTACCAAATTTCAAGTCAATTGGAACTCATTTGAATCGTAAACGGAGAAGAGAAAGAAAATAGAAAATATAGAGACCAAATTGCATATTTGCCACCACACACCTTTCTTCCTCCATGTCAGCCCAAATCCTTGCAAATAAATACACCCACATGTCTTTTTCCAACAACCAATATCAACCCAAGTCAACCTAAGTTAATTCATTAACTTTGGTTGATTTGGCAACTCAAAGCAACCAAAGGCAACCACTAGCTACCAACCACAACAACTAGAAAACGACCCAACATCAACCAGAAAACGACCAGCTGCTATAGACATAAAGCAACCTCATGTCCTCAACCAAGCCACCAACAACTCCAAAACGACCTCAAAGCAACCTCCAAACGACAACAGAACAACCTGAAAACGATCATAGAACAACCTCAAAACGACTAGCTACATTTGTACATCCTTAACCACTCTCAAAGCCACCAAAACAATTCAAAGCAATCCACCAATCAACCAAACTATTTAAACAACTACAAGACAATTATAAAACAATTAATAAACAACCATCGACCAATTTATATCCAAAGCAACTCATAACTTCAACCCTTTATATATGTAATAAATATTTCTTAACCATTTAATTAACCAACTTCCACCATTTTCTACTTAGTCATCCTTCCTCCAAATTAACTTATTTTTTATTGTTTTGTTGTTTCAGTTGTTGTTTTTACTTATTTTTTGTTATTTTTGTTTGTTGATTTTTATTTTTTTCTTTAAAAATAAAAAAATAACATAAAAAATAACAAAAAAATTTATTAAATATATTGAAAAAATTATTATTTTTATTATTAAGAATAATAAAATAAAATTTTTATTTATGGCTTTAATAAAAGAACAATAAATAACAAAAAAAACAACATCCAACAAAAAAACAAATAGGAACAAAAAAGTTGTTAGACATTTTAATAAACAAATCAAATTAAAAAAAAAAACTAAAATCCTTATTTTTTAAAAACATAAAATGAAAAAATTTTATTTATTGATTGTTGATACAACAACTGAAGATGTTGAGTTCATGATCATTTAATTGAAGAACGAAAAAGTAAAAAAAATACATTTTAATTGAAGTTGTTGGTTCCAAAAATTTTTTAAAAAAAAACAGCGATTGAATTGAATTGAGAATTAGTGAGAGAGAAAACAGACGTTTGAAGAAAAAAATGTTGAAAAAAAAATGAAGATGGTGAAAAAATATGTTGAGAAAAAAATTAAGATAGACGTTAAAAAAATAAAAATAGTAAAAAAATTTGAGAAAAAAATTAAGATGGTAAAAAAGTATTGAAAAAAAATGACAATAAAAATGTTGAGAAAGAAGAAAATCACTCGAAGGAAAGGAAAGTGATCCATTTTTTAAAAAAAAACTTCGAAAGGCCAATATTGAAAGGTTTAATGGGTCAATACCATTTTTGAAAAAAAAATTATGTGTTAGTTTATGTGTGAAAAAATCCCAATAATTTATGCATTTATAATTCATATTTTAATTAAATTTTAACAAATAATTAAAAATTGAAGCGCAACTAATTTATTAATGAAATTTAAAAATAAAAATAAATTATTGAAATACTAAGGTTAATTTTTTTCTCAAATAAAAACATAAAGTGCCAAAATAAATACTGAAGTAAACGTGAGGGTCATTTTTGGACATTGTCCCACGGTTCTAATAAAAAAATTAACACATGGTGTTTAAATGCACTAGATTTAGGAATTTTGAGGTTATAGTTAGACTTTAAAAAACATAAAGTGTCAAAGTAAAAATTGAGGTATACATTATGGGTCATTTTTGAAACTTTTCCCAATTAATTAAGAGACTTATCAAAGTTACAGTTAGAAAGAGACTCTTGTCACAATATAAATATTTATATCTATACAAATGAAATTAGAACCATTAAATTAATTTTTATTTAATTATAATAATTAATTATTCTTATATATTAATACTTATAATATGTATCAATATTATAATTAAATAAATATTAATAGGTCGGTTATAATTTTGTTTATATAAATACACAAGTTTATCATGAAGAAGGAATGCAGATTTATCCAATTTTTTTTTATTTACTTTGGTTTTTGGGAAAGTTGTGATTGATTTGAAAAAGAGTGTCCACATGTATCAAAGTCTTTCAGGCCGAGTCTTTCAGGACCGTATCAAAGTCTTTCAGGCCGAGTCTTTCAGGACCGTATCAAAGTCTTTTTCGTCTTCGTCAACGTACTCAGGCCCTCAAATAATTTTAAACCTGTCATTGAGACATTGACTGGGGCAACTAGTGCACCAATTTGTCCTTATAATCACTTCCTCATTCTATTTTTCTCTTTGAGGCAGAAACTATTAGAAGAACAATATATATGATTATGTAAAAGAGTAAGTTAGCCCACTCTGATTTTATTTTGTTCATTTTCATATATCTATATGTTTAAATTTTTCACTCAAAAATTTAAATTGAAAATGTTGTTGTCTTCTATTGAATTATAAAAGCACATCTCAACCAATTATTGGTTGTGAGCTTGATTATTTGAATTTAATTTTATTGTTGATTGTGAGCTGCTCTAAAATGTTGATGCAAATTGTTTGTTTTTGACAGTTGATTTAAATATGTTTTTTGTTGAGATGTGCTTTTATAACTCAATAAGAGACAACAACATCTTCAATTTGAAATTTTGAGTGAAAAAAATGAAAAAAAAAAGTTGAGAGATTCAATTTTTTAAAATAAATGATTAGGGACGAAGTGTGAAAAATTCGTATGTCTAAGGACCAAATAATGGATTTTTCCCACAAACTATTAGAAGAACAATATATATGATCCTGTAAAATAGTAAGTTAACCCACTCTGATTTTATTTTGTTCATTTTCATGTAAAACTTTATATATATATATGAATTTTGCTATAATTGATTTGTATAATTAATTTTTATTTGATTTAAAAAAAAGAGTGCAATTTTTATTGTATAATAATGAATTATTTGTTAAACTAGCAAATGAATATCTAAATTAGTATCTCTTATAAGAAAAAATAAAATGTAAAAAAATAATTTTAAATTTTAATTTTGTCACTCTAGATATAAATTTAAAAATTAATTTCTAAATATTTTCGTAAAATTTTGATTTTTTTTCACTTGAAACTCTTAAATTTTAACTACATTAAAATTTATTTTTCAACTTTAAATCACATCATTTAAAAATATTGCTAATAGAGGTCAAATAAGCAACGTATGAGATGAAATTAAAAATATTAATCATGAGCGTAACAAATATTTGAATTTTCTGAAAAATATGAAAAATAAAAAATTTATTATTATTAATTGTGATAGTTAAAAATACTTACTTTATATTTTATTATTATTATTAGTATAATTAAGATGACTAAAAAGTTATAACTTTTTTATTATTTTTAATTGATATATAAAAAGTTAAAATTTTATGTAAAAATTTATTTCAAAAGTAGTAAGATTAAAACTTAAAAATAATTTTAAATTTATTTCTTCGTAAAAATTTTAATAACTATCAAATTTATTTTATAAAGATCTAAAAATAATTTTTTTAAAATAATTTATTTCTTCTTGTAGTGTAAAATTAAAAAAAAAAAAAAAAAAAATCGTTTGCAGTTGCAGTGTACCATACAGCATCAAGATAGAGACTACTCCTAATATTATCGTACCTAAGTCCCAACTCCAACAACACGTATTGATTACAATACCCACCGTTCCCTGTTGTTATGAAGGTTTAATTAATTAATGAGTGAGATTTATCGAAGTCCCTTTGGTCGTCGTCAACGTACTCAGGCCCAGATATCAGTTAAGACCTGTCATGGACTGCTATTATAAGAACCCGGGCGCCGATTTATCCTTGTAATCACTTCCTCATTCTATTTCCCTCTTCCCACAGGGTAGAAGTAGAAGCACAAACTATTTTAAGAACTGACCCTGTAAACAAGTAAGTTAACCTGCTAACCTGCTCTGATTTTTATTTTTTCATTTCACACACACATATATATAGTGTTGAAATTCTGCTATAATTGATTTGTATAATTAGTTTTCACTTGATTTGTATAATTAGTTTGTACAAGGCTGGTGATTTTTACACTCCAACTGTTAATATCCACGATTCATCATTAATGTTTTTAGAGTATAAATGACACATACATCCTCATCACTCTCTCCAATTTATAAATTGTACTCCACTTTAATATTTATATTGGAGATAATCACTTCATTACCTTCCATTAAAAAATTCTATTTTATTAATTTAATTAATGTTTGTAAAATATTCTATCACTTTATTAAAAAATTTAATAAAAAATTAGAATTAAATTTATCATCAATTTTTTTTATCATAGGATAAACACTTAAAATGTTAATACAACTAAAAAATTAAAATAAATATTACATAACTAAATTAATAAAGATTTATAACTGTTTTTAATAAAATTTTAGCAATATAAGTTGAACACATTATAAACTAACATAACACATTAATAAAAATATAAATAGTTATTAGTGATTATAATAAAAAAAATTAAATTAAAGTAAATTATTTGCATTCAAATTATTAAATTTTTATCATGTATAAGTAATTAAATAATTTTTATGTTAATATTAATTGTTCTGGAAACTATATTTTTCATTCCTTAATCAAATAATAAAACATAATTATTTTGAACCAAGGATAATTAAGTCATTTAAATTATAAATTAAGTTAAAATCGAGTGCAATTATTAACAAGAGGAGTATAAAAATTCCTATACTTTGTACAATTCTTGTTGTATAGTAATGGAATTATTTGCAAAACTAGCAAATTAAGTCCTGAACTAACTGCTGCTTTTGAATGAAGTATCGAAGAAGTAAAGTTGAATTTCCATCAATAGATACTTTAAATAAAAAATTAGATAAATAATCTGTAACCTAGTAATTAAGATTTATTTTCAAACCCCTTGTTTTGTTCAATTTTATTAAAGAATTCATTTCATTTTCAAATGAATTTATTCAATGAATTTTAAATAAATTTATTTTACAAATGAATTTCAAATAAATTCATTTTACAAATAAATTTTAAATTTATTTGAATCAAATACATTTCATCAATAAGAATGGATTTAATATTAAGTAATTCCACAAAATTAAAAAGTTAGAATTGAAAATGAATTTTACAAAGATTTCATTTAAACCAAACACATTCATTTGGATTTACAAATGAATTCCTTAAATTTTTGTGAAATTCATTTGAACCAAACACACTCTATATTTAATTGCAATTTAATTTGGCATAATATTTTATTTTACTAAAATATATCAGATAAAATTAATAAAAATTTGAAATTGTGTGGATTGATTTGATCAAGCTGCAATGATTTGGCCTTTCTATTAATTAAAAGAAATTACCATTTGTCCCCAATTCAAAATCTTGGCTTGGCCCCTAAAATGTTTCACTGATCTTATATATACGTGCATATTATGCATTTCAGTAGTTTAATTGCATTGTTGTATATTAACTCTGGCGCAACAAATGTGTATCAGATTTTCCAAAGTATGGCCACGAAGGATTCTGTAGCCATTAGAATCAATGAAAAGCTTGGAGGTCGTTGTCAGCCGTACTCCGAACATTGCATCTTCAAAGTGCCTAATCA
>CATIWM010084654.1:0-10054 GCA_949671775.1 Mallotus repandus | reverse complement strand
CATTTATACTACAATGGACATTTTGTATTTTACATGCATAAATAACTAGTGTACACTAACCATTGTAGCACTACCTTTCTACAATAAATAATTTATCACGTGATCTTTAAGTTATCAAATTGACACCCATAATTGGCTCTTCATAGTTTCTGCCTAGCAAGTTCTCTTATAATGACCAGTCTGGTAACACTTACTACAATGCATAATTTGCTTTTCACGATTAAGGTCTTCTACATAAATTTGTTTCTCTTCAAGGTGCCTTGGTGGCCGACGGAACTTTGTTGGGAATACAATTTCAGCATCATTGTCATCTATAGGAATGTCAACAATCTTCCTGGAAACCAAGTTTGGGAAGCTCCCTGAAGGGGAAAATAATCATTAAGAACATTTAGAAATTAATCATCCATTTGAAAATAGAGCAGTAGAACTGACCTCACTGCTCGAGATCTAACTCTGCCAGTAGCACTGGTAACAAATGAAAGATTATCATCTTTCAAAACCAAACAAAAATGGCAACAAATGCAAGATTATCATCTTTCAAAACCAAACATAAATAACATAAAGGAGGTTGAAAAATCATAACAGCAAACTGATAATATAACCACTTCAATACCAAAACCATTTCAATACCAAACAAAGATAACAAAATGTAGTGTGTTGCATTATATGTATGCAAGTTCGGGCTTTGCTCTCTTGTAAAATCAGACCTATTAGACCTACAAGTCGTCCAATATATATATACTGAAATTATTTACATATTTTACCATTCTCATTATCCAAAAAGGCCTAATTCTTTTTTCCTCCAAAAAAAAGAGTCAATGATATCACTCTTCTCGAGATTCTCCGGCTTGAATGACAAATCCAACCACCCAATAAACTGAGTAAGAGTACGTTATCCATCAGCCAAAACCATGTCAAATAGCTGAAGAACGGCTGTTGCTACAATCAACAGAGAGATAGGCTGTATCCTGAAAACATTAAAATAAAAAAAATAAATACACACTTAAAATAAAAAATAAAAACCTTACACTTTCTATTCTGAAAATTTTGTCTAGATAACATTTTTGTCTCTTTTACGACCCTCTGATTTTCCCGGAGCTCCCCGAGTAAGGCAAGCAGCTACAGGGTGAGCGGCTATAGTGCGAGCAGTTATTGTCACCAATGGTGTGTGATGAGAGACAAAGATAATGCGAGCAATAGGAATGTCGTAAGCCACCGGGACGACGATGCTTTGATAAAGAGTAGAGAGTGTTTGCATTTTTACAGCGCCCGATGAGAGGGTCTTAGTTCAGGATTTATTTCCTTTTGTTTAGTGTTTACATGCTAATGGTATTTTTATTTGTGGTGTGTGGTGCGATGGCTAAGTATATCATCCTCGTACCGAACCCAACAAATGCTAGATTGTTTTCCCTTTTTATTTACACATTTAATATTATTTAATTTAAATATTATATAAATATTAATATTAAATATTAATATTCAAATATATATTATATATTATATATAATGCAATATAATATATATGTATACATATATATATATATATAATAAATATATTTTAATAGTTAATTAAAAATAATAAATTATTTAAGTTAAATCATTTATATTTTAATCTAATTAAAATAAATATTAATTAAAATATATTATGATAATAAAAATTGACAAGGCCATTTAAAATCTAACAAGGCTAATGACAATGCTTGTAAATGGGGATCATGAAACACAACGGAATCAGCATTCTAACAATTGACAAGTGCACAGCCTATGCATATCAATTACAGCTACATTTATACTACAATGGATGTTTTGTATTGTACATGCATAAATAACTGGTGTACACTAACCATTGTAGCACTACCTTTCTACAAAAAATAGTTTATCAGGTGATCTCTAAGTTATCAAATTGACACCCACAATTGGCTCTTCATAGTTTCTGCCTAGCAAGTTCTCTTATAATGACCAGTCTGTTTACACTTACTACAATGCATAGAGTGCTTTTTACGATTAAGGTCTTCTACACAAATTTTTTTCACTTCAAGGTGTCCTGGTGGCCGATGGAACTTTGTTGGACATACAATTTGAGCATCATTATCATATATAGGAATGTCAACAATCTTCCTAGAAAACAAGTTTGGGAAGCTCCCTGAAGAGGAAAACAATCATCAAGAACATTTAGAAACTAATCATCCATTTGAAAATAGAGCAGCAGAACTAGCCTCACTGCTCGAGAGCTAACTCTGCCACTAGCACTAGCAACAGATAAAAGATTATCATCTTTCAAAACCAAGCAAAAATAACAACAAATGCAAGATTATCATCTTTTAGAACTAAACATAAGTAACATAAAGGAGGATGAAAAATCATAACAGCAAAATGATAATATAACCATTTCAATACAAAACAAAGATAACAAAATGTAGTGTCTTGCAATATATGTATACAAGTTCGGGTCTTGCTCTCTTACAAAATCAGACTTATTAGACGTACAAGCCGTCCAATATATATATAATGAAATTATTTACATATTTCACCTTTCTCATTATCAAAAAAGCCCTAATTCTTTTTTCTTCCAAAAAAGGAGACAATGATATCACTCTTCTCGAGATATTCTCTGGCCTGAATGAAAAATCCAACCACCCTAATAAACTGAGTAAGAATATGTTGTCCATTAGCCATAACCATGTCAAACAGCTGAAGAACGGTTGTTGCTATAATAAGCATAGAGATAGGCTGTATCCTGAAAACATTAAAATATAAAAAATAAATACACACTTAAAAAAATAAATAAATCAAAAAATAAAAAATAAAAAGCTTACACTTTATGTGCTGAAAATTTAGTCCAGATCACATTTTTGTCTCTTTTAAGACCCTCCGATTCTCCCAGAGCTCCCCGAGTAAGGTAAGCAGCTACAGGGCGAGGGGCTACAGTGTGAGGGGCTATCGTGACTAATGTAGTGCAATGAGAGATGGAGATAATGTGAGAAATAGGAATGCCAGAAGCCACCGAGACGACGGCTCTGTGATAAAGAGCATGTGGTATTTGCATTTTTATAGAGCCAAATGAGAGTGTTTTACTTCAGGGTTTATTTTCTCTTGGTTAGGGTTTACATCCTAATGGTATTTTTATATGTGGTGTGTGGTGCGATGGTTAAGTATATCAACCTCGTATTGATCCCAACAAATGCTAGATTGTTTTCCCTTTTTATTTACATATTTAATATTATTTAATTTAAATATTATATAAATATTAATATATTTATTAATATTAAATATTAATATTTAAATATATATTATATATTATATATAATGGAATATATTATATATATAATAAATATATTTTAATAGTTAATTAAAAAGTAATAAATTATTTAAGTTAAATCATTTAAATTTTTATATAATTAAAATAAATATTAATTAAAATATATTATGATAATAAAAATTGACAAGGCCAATTAAAATCTAACGAGGCCAAATGACAATGCTTGTAAATGGGGATCATGAAACATAACAGAATCAGCCTTGAGAAGTACATAGCCTATGCCTATCAATTACAGCTACATTTATACTACAATGGACATTTTCTATTTTACATGCATAAATAACTAGTGTACACTGACCATTGTAGCACTACCTTTCTACAAGAAATAGTTTATCAAGTGATCTCTAAGTTATCAAATTAACACCCACAATTGGCTCTTCATAGTTTCTACCTACCAAGTTCTCTTATAATGACCAGTCTGGTCATACTTACAATAATGCACAGTGTGCTTTTCATGATTAAGGTCTTCTACACAAATTTGTTTCTCTTCAAGGT
Source organism: Mallotus repandus (assembly GCA_949671775.1). Classification (NCBI taxonomy): domain Eukaryota; kingdom Viridiplantae; phylum Streptophyta; class Magnoliopsida; order Malpighiales; family Euphorbiaceae; genus Mallotus; species Mallotus repandus. The sequence goes on along the minus strand of CATIWM010084654.1, from coordinate 6,240 downwards.
GTCCTGGTGGCCGACGAAACTTTGATGGACATATAATTTGAGCATCATTATCGTCTAGAGGAATGTCAACAATCTTCCTGAAAATTGAGTTTGGGAAGCTCCCTGAAGGTGAAAATAATCATCAAGAACATTCAAAAACTAATCATCCATTTAAAAATAGAGCAGTAAAACTGACCTCACTACTCGAGAGCCAACTCTGCCAGTAGCATTAGCAACAAACGAAAGATTATCACCTTCCCAAAGCAAAAAAAAATAGCAACAAATGCAAGATTATCATCTATCAAAACCAAACAGAAATAACATAAAGAAGGATGAAAAATCATAACAGTAAAATTATAATATAACCATTTCAATACCAAAACCATTTCGATACCAAACAAATATAACAAAATGTAGTGTGTTCCATTATATGTATGCACGTTCGAGCTTTGCTCTCATGTATAATCAGACCTATTATACCTACAAGCCGTCAAATATATGTATGCTGAAATTATTTACATATTTCACCATTCTCATTATCTAAAAAGCCCTAATTCTTTTTTCCTCCAAAAAAAGTAGACAATCCAATCACCCTAATAAACTGAGTAAGAATATGTTGTCCATTAGAGATAGGCTGTATCCTGAAAACAATAAAATAAAAAAAATACACATTCAAAAATAAAACAATAAATCAAAAAAATAAAAAATAAAAACCTTACACTTTCTGTTCCAAAAATTTAGTCCAAATAGCATTTTGTCTCTTTTAGGACCCTCCAATTCTCTCGCAGCTCCCCGAGTAAGGCAAGTGGCTACAGTGCGAGTGCTATAGTTCGAGCGGCTACTACAACCAATGGAGCACAATGAGAGACGTAGATATTGCAAGCAAGAGGAATGCTATAAGGCATTGGACGATGACTCTATGATAAAGAGCAGGGAGTGTTTTCATTTTTACAGAACCAGATGAGAGGGATTTAGTTGACAGTTTATTTCCTTTTGGTTAGTGTTTACATGCTAACGGTATTTTTATATGTGGCGTGTGGTGCGATGGTTAAGTATATCAACCTCGTATCGAACCCAACAAATGCTAGATTGTTTTTCCTTTTTATTTATATATTTAATATTATTTAATTTAAATATTATATAAATATTAATATATTTATTAATATTAAATTTTAATATTTAAATATATATTATATATCATATATAATGTAATATAATATATATATATATATGTATATGTATATATAATAAATATATTTTAATAGTTAATTAAAAAGTAATAAATTATTTAAGTTCAATCATTTAAATTTTAATATAATTAAAATAAATATTAATTAAAATATATTATGATAATAAAAATTGACAAGGCCAACTCAAATCTAACAAGGCCAAATGACAATGCTTGTAAATGGGGATCGTGAAATACAATGGAATCAGCCTTCTAACAATTGACAAGTACACAGCCTATGCGTATCAATTATAGCTACATTTATACTACAATGGACGTTTTTATTTTACATGAATAAATAACCATTGTACACTAACCATTGGAGCACTACCTTTATACAAGAAATAGTTTATCAAGTGATCTCTAAGTTATCAAATTAACACCCAAAATTGGCTTTTCATAGTTTCTGCCTAGCAAGTTCTCTTATAATGACCAGTCTGGTTACAATTACTACAATGAATAGTGTGCTTTTCATGATTAAAGTATTCTACACAAATTTGTTTCTCTTCAAGGTGTCTTGGTGGTCGACGGAACTTTGGTGGACGTACAATTTGGGCATCATTGTCATCTATAGGAATGTCAACAATCTTCCTAGAAACTGAGTTCCGGAAGCTCCCTGAAGGGGAAAACAATGATCAAGAACATTTAGAAACTAATGATCCATTTGGAAATAGAGCAACAGAACTGATCTTACTGCTCGAGAGCCAACTCTGCCAGTAGCACTGGCAATAAACAAAAGAATATCATTTTTTAAAACCAAACATAAATAGCAACAAATGCAAGATTATCATCTTTCAAAACCAAACAAAAATAACATAAGGGAGGATGAAAAATCATAATAGCAAAATGATAATATAACCGTTTCAATACCAAAACCATTTCAATACCAAACAAAGATAACAAAATGTAGTGTGTTGCATTATATGTATGCAAGTTTGGGCTTTGCTCTCTTGTAAAATCAGACCTATTAGACCCACAAGTCGTCCAATATATATATACTGAAATTATTTACATATTTCACCATTCTCATTATCTAAAAAGCCCTAATTTTTTTTTCCTCTAAAAAAATGAGACAATGATATCACTCTTCTTGAGATATTCTCCGGCCTGAATGACAAATCCAACCACCCTAATAAACTGAGTAAGAATATGTTGTCCATCAGCCGAAACCATGTCAAACAGCTGAAGAACGGCTGTTGCTACAATCAATAAAGAGATAGGCTGTATCCTGAAAACATTAAAATAAAAAAAAATAAATACACACTTAAAAATAAAAAAACAAATAAATAAATAAAAAACCTTACACTTTATGTTCGAAAAATTTAGTAGAGATCACATTTTTGTCTCTTTTAGGACCTACTGATTCTCCTAGACCTCCCCGAGTCAAGCAAGCGGCTACAGGGCAAGTGGCTACAGTGCTAGTTGCTACTACGACCAATGAAGCATGTTGAGAGACGGAGATAATGCGAGCAATAGGAATTCCATAAGCCACTAGGATGACGGCTTTGTGACAACGAGCAGCGAGTGTTTGCATTTTTACAGAGCCAGATGAGACGGATTTAGTTCAGGGTTTCTTTCTTTTTGGTTAGGGTTTACATGCTGATGGTATTTTTATATGTGGCGTGTGGTGCGATGGTTAAGTGTATCAACCTCATATCAAACCCAACAAATGCTAGATTGATTTCCCTTTTTATTTATATATTTAATATTATTTAATTTAAATTATATATAAATATTAACCTATTTATTAATATTAAATATTAATATTTAAATGTATATTATATATAATGCAATATAATATATATATATAGATATAGATATAATAAATATATTTTAATGGTTAATTAAAAAGTAATAAATTATTTAAGTTAAATCATTTAAATTTTAATATAATTAAAATAAATATTAATTAAAATATATTATGATAATAAAAATTGAAAATGCCAACTAAAATCTAACAAGGCCAAATGACAATGCTTGTAAATGGGGTTCCTGAAACACAACGGAATCAACCTTCTAACAATTGACAAGTACACAGCCTATGCGTATCAATTGCAGCTACATTTATACTACAATGGACATTTTCTATTTTACATTCATAAATAACTAGTACACTAACCATTGCAGCACTACCATTCTATAAGAAATAGTTTATCACGTGATCTCCAAGTTATCAAATTGACACCCAAAATTTGCTCTTCATAGTTTCTGCCTAGCAAGTTCTCTTATAATGACTAGTATGGTTACACTTACTACAATCCATAGTGTGCTTTTCACGATTAAAGTCTTCTACACAAATTTGTTTCTCTTCACGGTGTCATGGTGGCCGTCGGAACTTTGGTGGACATAAAATTTGGGCATCATTGTCATCTATAGGAATGTCAACAATCTTCCTGGAAACCGAGTTTGGGAATCTCCTTGAAGGGGAAAACAATCATCAAGAACATTTAGAAACTAAATATTCCATTTAGAAATAGAGCATCAGAGCTGACCTTACTGCTCGAGACCAAACTCTGCCAGTAGCACTGGCAACAAATGAAAGATTATCATCTTTCAAAATAAAACAAAAATAACAATAAATGCAAGATTATCAACTTTCAAAACCAAACAAAAATAACATAAAGGAGTATGAAAAATCATAACAGCAAAATGATAATATAACCATATTAATGCCAAAACCACTTCAATACCAAATAAAGATAACAAAATGTAGTGTGTTGCATTATATGTATGCAAGTTCAGACTTTGCTCTCTCGTAAAATCATACCTATTAGACCTATAAGCCGTCCAATATATATATATATTGAAATTATTTACATATTTCACCATTCTCATTATCTATAGAGCCCTAATTCTTTTTTCTTCCAAAAAAAGGAGCCAATGATATCACTCTTCTCGAGATATTCTCCGGCCTGAATGACAAATCCAACCACCCTAATAAACTGAGTAATAATAAGTTGTCCATCAGCCGGAACCATGTTAAACCGTTGAAGAATGGTTGTTGCTACAATTAACACAGAGATAGGTTGTATCCTGAAAACATTAAATTAAAAAAAGTAAATACACAATTAAAAATAAAAAATAAAAAAAATAAAAAATAAAAACCTTACACTTTCTGTTCCAAAAATTTAGTCCAGATCACATTTTTGTCTCTTTTAGGACCCTCCGATTCTCCCAGAGCTCCCCGAGTAAGGCAAGCGTCTACAAGGCGAGCGCTATAGTGCTAGCCGCTACTACGACCAATGGAGAGCGATGAGAGACGGAGATAATGTGAGCAATAGGAATGCCATAAGCCACCGGGATGACGACTCTGTGATAAAGACCAGGGAGTGTTTGCATTTATACAGAGCCAAAAGGGAGGGATTTAGTTCAGGGTTTATTTCCTTTTGGTTAGGGTTTACATGCTAATGGTATTTTTATATGTGGCGTGTGGTGCGATGGTTAAGTATATCAACCTTCTATCGAACCCAACAAATGATAATTTGTTTTACCTTTTTATTTATATATTTAATATTATTTTATTTAAATATTATATAAATATTAATATATTTATTAATATTAAATATTAATATTTAAATATATATTATATATTTTATTTAATGTAATATATATATATATAATAAATATATTTTAATAGTTAATTAAAAAAGTAATAAATTATTTAAGTTAAATCATTTAAATTTTAACATAATTAAAATAAATATTAATTAAAATATATTAGGATAATAAAAATTGACAAGGCCAATTAAATCCAACAAGGCCAAATGACAATGCTTGTAAATTGGGATCATGAAACACAACGGAATCAACCTTCTAACAATTGACAAGTACACAGCCTATGTGTATCAATTACAACTACATTTATACTACAATGGACGTTTTCTATTTTATATGCATAAATAACTAGTGTACACTAACCATCGTAGCACTACCTTTCTACAATAAATAGTTTATCAAGTGATCTCTAAGTTACCAAATTGACATCCAAAATTGGCTACTCATAGTTTCTGACTAGAAAATTCTTTTATAATGACCAGTCTGGTTACACTTACTATAATGCACAGTGTGCTTTTCAAGATTAAGGTCTTCTACACAAATTTGTTTCTCTTCAGGGTGTCGTGGTGGCCGATGGAACTTTGGTAGACATACAATTTGAGCATCATTGTCATCTATAGGAATGTCAACAATCTTCTAGGTAACCGAGTTTGGGAAGCTCCCTGAAGGGGAAAGCAATCATCAAGAACATTTAGAAACTAATAAACCATTTGAAAATAGAGCAGCGGAACTAACCTCACTACTGGAGAGCCAACTCTGCCAGTAGCATTGGCAACAAACGAAAGATTATCATCTTTCAAAAAAAAAAATAGCAACAAATGCAATATTATCATCTTTCAAAACAAAACAAAAATAACATAAAGGAGAATAAAAAACCATAACAGCAAAATGATAATATAACCATTTCAATACCAAAACCATTTCAATACCAAACAAAGATAATAAAATGTTGTATGTTGCATTATATGTATGCAAGTTCGGGCTTTGCTCTTTTGTAAAATCAGACCTATTAGACCTATATGTCATCCAATATATATATATATATATATATATATATATATATATAGTAAAATTATTTACATATTTCACCATTCTCATTATCTAAAAAGCCTTAATTCTTTTTTTCTCCAAAACAAGGAGACAATGATATCACTCTTCTCGAGATATTCTCTGGCCTGAAAGACAAATCCAACCACCCTACTAAACTGAGTAAGAATACTGTCACACCCGTACTCTACTATAGGTACATTTGCATGCATATTACATTGCATTTATATATATTAGTTGAGTTTAAGAATAAGTTAGTATATATATAGTTGGAATGTGTATCGGGTTAAGCTATGATTTATACTCAATCAAAGAGCGAGAATTTTTGAATTTTGATGTCACTCAAAATAAGTAAAATTTTGAGAATAAAAAGGATTTGGAATAAAAAAAATGGAGTAAATGAATGTCCTTAATTGAACAATTGAAAGCTA
>CATIWM010084617.1:0-14488 GCA_949671775.1 Mallotus repandus | reverse complement strand
TTATTATTAAGTTATTAAATATAATAATAACAACATATTTTAATTAAAAATTATAAAATTTAAAATCATACAATGTTAATTTTCTTATTTTTATATTTTTATTTTAAATTGAAATATAATGGACTATCCACATTTTTACTTGCTATTGATAATATTAATAATTTTCTTATTTCTGATATTTTAAATTTAAAGTGTTTGTAATTGACATTATATATTTTTATTTGTTAATTGAATTATTTGAAATTACACAATGTGAATTTTTTATTTTTATATTTTAAATTCAAATTGTAATATAATGGGTATTTCACATTTTTACTTGTTAATTGAATAATAATAATAGTAGCAGTAATAGTAGTAGATTATTAGTAGTGGTAGCAATAATAATAATATTAATAATAATAAAATTAATAAAAATATTTTGTTAATAATTTATTTATTATATTCTAAACACAAAACTATTAGTTTTTATCATATATTATTATACATTATCTATGCATTATTTATTAAATTAATATTCGGTACTATATTCAGTTCTTGGTTTGGTACGATTCTTGGTTCGATTTTTTGTAAATATCCAGTACTGTACCAAATTAGTCATAAAATTTAGTTTAGTTCGGTACGGGTTTAGTGTCTTTCAGTTCAGAATTTCAGTTTGGTTCGATATTTTTTTCGGTCCCGTGCTTAGCCTTATGTGACACTACTACAAATCAAACTTTAGGTTTACAAATTGTCAATTAGAGAGGATTCGCTAAACAGCCACACAAAACTCATTTGGAATAAATCATGTGCAAAAACTGAATTAAATTCTTGCAAAATCACGTCCTATTAGGAGCGTCTGCTTTAACACATAAGAGTACTACGATGTCGCTCTCTGCTTAATCGAATTGAAGGAGCTCCCTTGATGTACTTTGGTACTAAAAAGGCAGGGAACATGCACTCTAACCCCAGAAAAGGGCAATATCAATAAAAGATAAATCTTTATTTGATCCATCATTTCCTATTTTTTTCCTTCTTTCTGTAGAGATCTAACTAAAAGGTTCAGCAATAGCCAGAGAAGCATAACTTATCCTTTTGGCTCATAAGCTGGGTATTTGGTCGATTGTCTCACTGCATTTCCACAGAATTTATTTTAAGATAGAAAGGAGAGTGTGGTAAAATAGATAGACGTCCAATCTTGCAGCAGCTAGTTTCTCGGCCAGTGTGACTTCATTTCTGTCAAAATAGCTTATCCATTAAATTGAAAGAGAAGGAAAAAAAATCATATCCCAGCAACCATGAGCTTGCCAAATACAAAAATCATCAAAAATAGAATTCAAAACTCAGCACTTTCAAATTCTTTCCAAATACTATTATAAGTTTCAAAACTTTATACAGTTAAATTAAAAAACATACAATTACAAGAACTTAATAATAGTTTCCCTATACGGAGCTGGTAAATGCGTAAGTAAATAACCCAATTGATTTTTTTTCTTCTATTGAGTGAAATCAATTGAAATTGCCAACATATGCTACTCTATATGCAATCAAAATTAATATAAAAAGATAGACAAGAGATGTAGCTCATCTGAAACAAAGCTCTTCCACAATCTTCAGTGCTTGATAATGGCTGGTTGGCTGCACCTGCGGAGCTTCTTCAAACCAAAATGCAGGAAAATTTTGATCGATTATTGTGGTTGTTTTAAACAAGGCCTATTTTTAATAAGCCCAAGTCAGTTTTAAAATCTATGAAGAAAAGGCCCATACATTTTAGGTCCGTTAAAGTACTTTCCTACAACTGTACAAGCTCTAACAATCTCCTTTGCTAAAAGACTGAACTGAGCTACTTGCTCCAATCAACAATGGACAGAGCTCTAATCTCCATTGCTAAAAGAGCTACTGCAACTACACTTCATAACTCCCCTTCTCCTCCTCTCAATAGTAAACTTTTTATTGCAGGTTTTTTCTTTTTCCTTTCTTGCATCCTATATATATAAAAGAATTTTGCGTATGTTTCAGGTTTATCGTGGTTTGTTGACGAGAAGTCCTTGAAAGATGCTTTTTCTTCCTTTGGAGAGGTGAGTGAAGGTACTAATGCTATCCAAAATCAACATCATTTCTACACAGATAGCTGTTTATCTCTCTTTTTTAGTTTTTCATCTACTTGTTCGATGAATTGCCTAAATGAAAAAAATTTAGTTTTTGTTGCAGTAGTTTTAGTTTATAAGTTGTTGGGATGTTGTTGTTATAGTGAGGATAATGTATGATAAGAAAATTGGTAGATCTAGAGGTTTTGGGTTTGTTAGTTTTTTGAAATAAGATGAGGTTGTGTGTGCAAAAGATGCCATGGATGACAAGGTAATTTTACATACATATATGTATATATAGATTCTTAATTAATTCCTTCCACCTTTGTTAATGTTCAAATAGTTGAATCAATGAGAGGGTTTGATTTGTAGGCGTGATTAGGTTGACCTTTGAGAATAAGCTTTGCTGTTGAAAAGGTCCATGGTGGACCTGTTATTGTCCCTCACTTGTCAAATGTAAAAGATGACTCTAATCACAATGTTTGAAGTTGAGCTTCTTGGATGCATGTCTTATGGTGGAGAGATATTCAAGAAAAAAAATTCTCCTCTTCCTAATTGTTTAGAAAAGGAAAGAAATGATTATTAATATAAAATTTTCCATCTCAAGAGAATTAATGCAACTACCCATTAACTTATATCTATTTTTCTAGTCCCGTTGTACAATTGTGACATTTTTAGCAAACCAAGTGCGCTAAAATATTGTAGGAAGTAATAATAGCAAAGCAAGGACTAACATTCATGCCACAAAACCAGAACATGTAAGCTATTACAACCGTATGAGCCCTTCCCAAGCCAGTTGTGCAATGCACATACATCATGCCTTTCCCCTCAGAAATGGCCCACTCCAGTGAAGAAAAAGCCTTAGGTAAAACACTTCTTAATAGATGTAATACAAGAAATGTAATATTAAGAAGTCATGAGCACGTAAAATCAAGAACTAATAACATCATAATACAAAAAGTCATGAGCATCACATAAAAGATAAAAAAAATGTCACAATTGTAAAGCAAGACCAGAAAAATAGATTAATGGGTAGTTGCTTCAATTCTCTTGAGAAGGAAAATTTTGTATTAATAATTATTTCTTCCCTTTTCCAAACAGTTGGGGAGATGAGAAATTTTGTTCTTTGAATATCACTCCACCATGAGACATGCATCTAAGGAGCTCAACTTCAAACATTGAGGTTAAAGTCATCTCTTGTATTTGATAAGCGAGGGACAATAACAGGTCCACCACGGACCCTTTCAACATTAAAGCTTATTCTCAAAGGTCGACCTAATAATGCTTGCAAATCAAACCCTCTCACTAATTCAACTATTTGAACATTGACAAAGGTGGAAGGAATTAATTAAGAATCTATATATATATATATATATATATGTAACATCACCAAACTATCCATGGCATCTTTTGCACACATAGCCTTATATTCTTTCAAAAAACTGACAAACCCAATACCTCTCGACCTACCAGTTTCCTTGTCATACATTATCCTCTCTGTAACAATAACATCCCCATAACTTATAAACTAAAACAACTACAGCAAAAAATAAAAATTTTTCATTTAGGCAATTCATCGAACAGGTAGATGAAAACTAAAAAAGAGAGCTAAATAGTTATCTGTGTAGAAATGATGTTGATTTTGGATAGCATTAGTACCTTCATTGACCTCTCTAAAGGAAGAAAAAGCATATTTCAAGGACTTCTTACCAACAAACCATGACAAACCTGAAACATACATAAATTTCTTATATATATATATATATATATAACAGTAACATAGCACATACATGGGATGTAAGAAAGGAAAAAGAAAAAACATGTAACAAAAAGTTTACTATTAGGAGGAGGAGAAGGGGAATTATAAAGTGTGGTTGCAGCAGCTCTTTTAGTAATAGAGATTAGAGCTCTATTCATTATTGATTGGAGGAAGCAACTCAGTTCAGTCTTTTAGCAGAGGAGATTGTTAGAGTTTGTACAGTTGCAATAAAGTACTTTAACGGGGCTAAAATGTATGGGCCTTTTCTTCATATATTGAAAAACCAACTTAGGCTTAGTAAAACTAGACCTTCTTTAAGACAACTTCTATGATCAATCGAAATTTTCCTGCACTTTGGTTTAAAGAAGCTCCACAAGCACAGACAACCAACCATTATCAAGCATGAAAAATGCAAAAGATGACTCTAACCGCAAATGTTGTTTGTTATTATCCTTTGGTTTTCAAATTCAAGAGATGACTCTAACCGCAATGTTTGAAGTTAAGCTCTTTGGATGCATGTCTCATGGTGGAGAGATATTCAAGGAAAAAAAATTCTCATCTTCCTAACTATTTAGAAAAGGGAAGAAATGATTATTAATACAAAATTTTCCTTCTCAAGAGAATCGATGCAACTACCTATTAACTTGTATCTATTTTTGTAGTCTTGCTATACAATTGTGACATTTTTAGCAAACCAAGTGCACTAAAATATTTAGCAAAAATATTGTAGGAAGTAACAATAACAAAGTAAGGACTAACATTCATGCCACAAAACCAGAACATGTATACTATTGCAACCGCATGAGCCCTTCCCAAGCCAGTTGTGCAATGCATATACATCATGCCTTTCCCCTAAGAAATGGCCCACTCTAGCGAAGAAACAACCTCATGAGCATCATATAAAAGATTAAAAAATGTCATATTTGCATAGCAGGACCAAAAAAATAGATACAAGTTAATGGGTAGTTGCATCGATTCTCTTGAGAAGGAAATTTTTTTATTAGTAATCATTTCTTCCCTTTTCCAAATAGTTGTGAAGATGAGAATTTTTTTTCCTTGAATATCACTCCACCATGAGAAATGCATCTAAGGACCTTAATATTAAACGTTGCAATTAGAGTCATCTCTTACATTTGACAAGCGAGGGACAACAACAAGTCCACCACAGACCTTTTCAATAGAAAACTTATCCTCAAAAGTCGACTTAATAATGCCTACAAACCAAACCCTCTCACTGATTCAACTATTTGAACATTAACAAAGGTCGAAGGAATTAATTAACAATATATATATATATGTTTGTAACATCACCTTACCATCCATGGCATCTTTTGCACATATAACCTTATCTTCTTTCAAAAAATTGAGAAACCTAAAACCTCTCAACCTACCAATATCCTTGTCATACATTATCCTCACCGTAACAATAACATCCCCACAACTTATAAACTAAAACAACTGCAACAAAAACTAAAATTTTTTCAATTAGGCAATTCATAGAATAGGTAGATGAAAAAACTAAAAAAGAGAGCTAAACAACTATATGTGCAGAAATGATGTTGATTTTGGATAGCATTATTACCTTTACTGACCTCTCAAAAAGAAGAAAAAGCATTTTTTAAGGACTTCTCGTCAACAGACCATGACAAACCTGAAACATACGTAAATTTCATATATATATATATATATAGATATAATAGTAACATAGCACATACATGGGATGCAAGAAAGGAAAAAGAAAAAATCTGCAACAAAAAGTTTAGTATTAGGAGGAGGAGAAGGGAAGTTATGAAGTGTGATTGCAGCAACTCTTTTAGCAATTGAGATTAGATCTCTATTCATTATTGATTGGAGATTGTTAAAGCTTGTATAGTTGTAGCAAAGTACTTTAACGTATAGGCATTTTCTTCATAGATTTTAAAATCGACTTGGGTTTAGTAAAAACATGCCTTCTTTAAGACAACCTCAATAATTGGTCAAATTTTTCATGCATTTTAGTTTGAAGAAGCTCTTCAGGTGCAACCAACCAGCCCTTATCAAACAGTGAAGACTATGAAAGAGCTCTGTTACATGTGAGTTACGTCTCTCATCTCTCTTTTTGTTGTAATTTTGATTACATATAGAGTAGCATATATTGGCGATTTCAATTTATTTTATTGAAAAGAAGGAAAAAAAATTCAACTGGGTTATTTACTTACCCATTTACAAGCTCCGCAAAAACTATTATTGAGTTCTTATAATTGTATGTTTTTTTAACTATATAAACTTTTGAAACTTATTACAGTACTTGGAAAGAATTTGAGAGTGCTGAGATTTGAATTCTTAATTTGATGATTTTTGTGTCTGGCAAGCTCATGGTTGCTGGGACATGATTTATTTTCCTTCTCTTTCAATTTAATGGACAAGCTGTTTTGACAGAAATGAAGTCACACTGGGAAGGACGTGATTTTGCAATAATTTAATTCAGTTCTTGCACATGATTTATTCCAAATCAGTTTTTGTGTGCTGTTCAACGAATCCTCTCTAATTGACAATTTGTAAACCTAAAGTTTGATTAGTAGTAGTCTCTCATAGAGCTGAGCGCGGGACGGAGAAAATACAAAACCGAACCAAAATTCTGAGCTGAAATTTCTAACTGAAAGACATTAAAACCATATCGAAATGAACCAAATTTTATGACTAATTTGGTATGGTTTTGGATATTTACAAAAAATCAAACCGAGAACCGTACCGAACCAAAAACTGAATATAGCACTGAATATTAATTTAATAAATAATACATAGATAATGTATAATAATATATGATAAAAATTAATAGTTTTTGTTTAAAATATAATAAATAAATCATTAACAAAATATTTTTATTTATTTTATTATTATTAATATTGTTATTATTACTACCACTACTAATAATCTACTACTATTACTACTACTGCTACTACTATTATTATTCAATTAACAAGTAAAAATGTGAAATGATGTTGATTTTGGATAGCATTAGTACCGTCACTAACCTCTCCGAAGGAAGAAAAAGCATCTTTCAAGAACTTCTTGTCAGTAGACCATGACAAACCTGAAACATACGCAAATTTCTTATATATATATATATATATATATATATATATATGTATATATATAACAATAACATAGCACATACATGGGATGTAAGAAAGGAAAAAAAACATGCAACAAAAAGTTTACTATTGGGAGCAGGAGAAGGGGAGTTATGAAGTGTGGTTACAACAACTCTTTTAGCAATGGAGATTAGAGCTCTATTCATTGTTGATTGGCGGAAGCAGCTCAGTTTAGTCTTTTAGTAGAGAAGATTGCTATAGCTTGTACAGTTGTAGCAAAGTACTTTAACATGCCTAAAATGTATGGGCCTTTTCTTCATAGATTTAAAACCGACTTGGGCTTAGTAAAAATAGGCCTTGTTTAAGACAACCTCAATAATCAGTCGAAATTTCCTACATTTTGGTTTGAAGAAGCTCCCCTGCCAACCAACCATTATCAAGCACTGAAGATTGTGAAAGAGCTCTGTTACAGGTGAGCTATGTCTCTCGTCTGTCTTTTTATTGTAATTTTGATTGCATATAGAGTAGCATATGTTGGAAATTTCAACTGATTTTACTCAAAGAAAAAAAAATTAATTGGGTTATTTACTTACCCATTTACTAGCTCCGCAATGGGGAAACTATTGTTAAGTTCTTGTAATTGTATGTTCTTTTAACTGTGTATGTTCTTTTAACTGTATAAACTTTTGAAACTTATCATAGTATTTGGAAAGAATTTGAAAGTGTTGAGATTTGAATTCTAGTTTTGATGATTTTTGTGTTTGGCAGGCTCATGGTTGCTGGGATATGATTTTTTTTCCTTCTCTTTCAATTTAATGGACAAGCTATTTTGACAGAAATGAAGTCACACCGAGAAGGACGTGATTTTGCAGGAATTTAATTCAGTTCTTGCACATGATTTATTCCAAATAAATTTTGTGTGTTGTTCAACGAATCCTCTCTAATTGACAATTTGTAAACCTAAAGTTTGATTAGTAGTAGTCTCACGGGACGAAAAAAATATCGAACCAAACCGAAATTTTGAACCGAAAGATATTAAAATCGTATTAAACCGAATTAAATTTTATGACCATTTTGGTACGGTGCTGAATATTTATAAAAAATCGAATCGAGAACTGTACTGAACCAAACTAGAATCGTACCGAACCGAAAACCGAATATAGTATCGAATATTAATCTAATAAATAATACATAGATAATGTATAATAATATATGATAAAAATTAATAGTTTTGTGTTTAAAATATAATAAATAAATTATTAACAAAATATTTTTATTAATTTTATTATTATTAATATTATTATTATTAATATTATTATTATTGCTACCACTACTAATAATCTGGTACTATTACTACTACTACTACTATTATTATTATTGTTATTCAATTAACAAGTAAAAATGTAAAATGTCTATTAAAATATAAAAATAAAAAATTCACATTGCATAGTTTCAAATAATTCAATTCACAAATAAGAATGTATAATGTCAATTACAACACACTTTACACTTAAAATATCATAAATAAGAAAATTATTATTATTATCAATAGCAATTAAAAATACGGATAGCCCATTATATTTTAATTTAAAATAAAAATAAAAAAATAAAAAAATTAACATTGTATGATTTCAAATTTTATAATTCTTAATTAAAATATGTTGTTATTTTTTATATTTGATAACTTATTAATTATTATATTTGATAACTTATTATTATTATTATTATTAGACATATAATAACCAAAACAACATATTCTTATCCAAAATTATATCATTTTGATTAGGGATGTAATTAAATCAAGCGATAATAAATGAATAAAATTTAAATTATTAAGCATAGTAAAAATAATATATTCTTAATAGAAGACTACATAGTAAATTTGTTATAGTAATGATAAAACTATGTAATATTAACAACACTACATAATTTTAATATTAATTAGTATTAATATCAATTAAAATAATTTAAATTATTAATTCATATAATAAAAAGCTACATATGACACAACTATATAAAATTTAACATACATAAACTTCAAATTGATAAATATAATAGAAATTATAAATTAATATCAAAATTTTATAATTTTTATATAAATTAATATTAATATTAAATAAATATAATATAAATTATTTAGCATTAATAAAATAACTATAATTCGTAAAATAACTCATAAATAAACTCATTTAATTTTAAATAAATATAATTAATTACTATATAGTTCCAACAGAAAACTACGTAGTTTTGATATGCTCTATATATCCATTTGTATATTACAAACCATCTTCAACCCTAAACAAACGCATTCTTCTTGTTTACCTAGCCGTCGACCTTCATTTTTGTTCGTTATTCTTTTCATCATCAAAACCTAATAACTTTGTCTTCTAATCTAATCCATCACTACCATCATCGTCGTCGCCGCTTCCGTCGCTGCAGTCGCCGCCGTTGCCGCAGTCTCAGCCGCCGCTACCACCACCGCGTGGCTGTTCTGTTCCAGCAAATAACCAGCTTTTTGGTGTATCTCAGTTAACACCATTATTCCACAGCTAAAAGGGTATGTTGTTTGATCCCCTTTTGTTCAATTTTGCATGTAGTTTATTCTTCAATTTTGCTTGGAAGCAGCTGATTTTATTTTTGTGGGTGTTTCTTTGTTGCTCCTTTTCTTATCTTTTTAGAATCAAAATATGAATTCTTGCTGTTTTAATTCTTATGTTTTTATCCGTTATTGCTAACCTGGGCTTGGGACCAAACGAAACTAATCAGCAATCAATTTAAAAATCAATTGGATTGATGCAATGCATGTTATTTTAATATATATTTATATATATGCTTGTAATTAAAAGAAAAGATAATTCTGGTAATCAATTAGTACACTGGCCACCAGGTCCACTATTTTAAATTGGTTTGATTGCTGATTAGTTTAATTTTTGTTTTTTGAGTGTGACCCCTGTAGCACATGCAATTATATCATATGGTTGGAATGAAAACATTAATAACACACGAGGCAAAGTTGCTAAGGTTTTGTGAGCAGATTATGATCCACCATCACTCCATTTCTAGTTTCCAGGGCTGTGTCCAAGATAAATTCAAAGATGTATATAATATAAATACTATTGAATTGTTATTGAAAATTTGTTCAGATGGGCCAACTTCATGGACATATATGTATGAGCTGATGGGCCAAATAAAAAAATTACATAATTTTTTTGTCTAATTATTTAAAAAATTTTAAATTTTACAAGTTTTAATTTAACATGTTTTTTTTTCTTAAAAAACAAATTTAAAATGTTTTTTTTAACTTTTATTTAAAATTTTTTTAATTTTACATCTTTTAACAATTTTAATACGTTTTTTAATATTTATAAAAAAATCATAAACTTTATAAATTTTATCAATTTTAACATATTCTTTTAAAAATTTAGTAAAAAAATTTGTTAAAATTCATAAAATTCGTGATTTTTTAGATAATTAAACTAATATTAAATTATATTTGTTTAATCAATTTTTTAAAATTTTATAAAATGTTATGGTATTTAATGTTGATATGACATCAAATTTTTTTAATTAAAAAAGGGAATTTAATGAATTAGTAAGAATTTTCTTCTTAAAATATACTATTTTAAAATAAAAAAATAGTATTTCAATTTTTTATAAATTTAGAATTACTTTTATGACATTGAAATGAATTTTTTAATTAAAAAAATGTTAAAATTATTAAAAGGTATAAAATTTACAATTTTAAAGTGAAAAAGATATTTCGATGTTAGAGCATCTCCAATGCACATTTTATTTTACCTAAACTCTTTATTTGAAAGATTGATCCTAAAAAAATAGGACTCCAACCCATTTTTTATCTCTAAATTATAGATTAGAGAGTGAGTTTACCTCTCTCCATATAGAGAGCCAAAATTAACTCTCTATCTCACTCTTTATAGAAAGGTTAATTAATGCACCTTTATTTTCTATACATATCATTATTTTCTATTAACTTCTTTTGTTACCTAAAATTTTTTCCTCTTTCTTTCCACAATATTCAAAAATTAAAATTAAATGTTTCTAGGTTAAAACAAAATGAAAAGTGAAATATAAAGAGTGCATTGGACTTAAATAAAATTGTTTACTCTTTATATTGAAAGATTGCATAAGATGTTTTTTATTATCTAGAATATGCTCTTTATTTTAAAGAGTACAATTGAAGATGCTCTTATATAAACAATTGCTAACTTATTACAAATTAAAATATTATATTTTTTTTAATTTTAAAATAGTATTTTTAAAGGAGAAAATTTTTGCTAACTCATTAAATTCTCTTTCTTTTTAAATTAAAAGGTATTTGATGCTATATCAATATAATATTTTATCAAATATTAATATATTGATTAAACAAATATAGCTTAATATTGAAATACAATTTTTTTGTTGATAAATTTTAAAAGAATATACTAAAATTGTTAAGAGTTGTAAGGTTTCTAAATTTTTTTATAAATTTTAGAAGAATGTATTAAAATTGTTAAATATGTAAAGTTCAAGATTTTTTAAATAAAAGTTGAAAGAACATATTAAAATTGTTAAAACTCATAAAGTTTAAGATTTTTTAAGTAATTAGGCTTAATTTTTTCAACAAAAAAAACGGATAATAAATATTATTTAAATTAATATTATAAATTGATTTATTACATAAATTTATGAATTCCCGTTTTGGACCGTATCATACCGATCCATTCCGATAGAACCGAATCCCCATACCGAACCGTTCTAAAAAATGGGATGGTGCTGGTGTGTAGATTTTTAAATTAGGTACTGGTAATTTTATTTTTAAATTTCTGGTACTCGAGATTTTAAATTTCCGGATTTACCCGACTCGTGCTCACCCCTAGTACTAATCAAACTTTAGGTTTACAAATGGTCAATTATAGAGGATTCACTGAACAACACAAAACTTATTTGGAATAAATCATATGCAAGAATTGAATTAAATTCTTGCAAAATCACGTCCTTTCCAGCGTGACTTCATTTCTGTCAAAACAGCTTGTCCATTAAATTGAAAGAGAATGAAAAAAAATCATATCCCAGCAACCATGAGCTTGCCAAACACAAAAATCATAAAAAATAGAATTCGAATCTCAGCACTTTCAAATTCTTTCCAAATACTATGATAAGTTTCAAAAGTTTATACAGTTAAAAAAAATACAATTACAAGAACTCAACAATAGTTTCCCCGTTGCGGAGCTGGTAAATAGGTAAGTAAATAACCCAGTTGAATGTTTTCTTTTTCTTCTTTTCAGTAAAATCAGTTGAAATCGCCAACATATGCTACTCTATATGCAATCGAAATTTCAATAAATAGAGAGACAAGAGACGCTGCTCACCTGTAACAGAGCTCCTTCAGTCTTCACTGTTTGATAATGGCTGGTTGGCTGCGCCTGCGGAGCTTCTTCAAACCAAAATGCAAGAAAATTTCTACTGATTATTGAGGTTGTCTTAAAGAAGGCCTGCTTTTACTAAGCCTAAGTCGGTTTTACAAGCTCTATCAATCTCCTCTGTTAAAAGACTGAACTGAGTTGCTTCCTCCAATCAACAATGAACAGAGCTCTAATCTCTATTGCTAAAAGAGCTGCTGCAACCACACTTCATAATTCTCCTTCTCCTCCTCCCAATAGTAAACTTTTTGTTGCAGGTTTTTTCTTTTTCCTTTCTTGCATCCTGTGTATGTGCTATGTTACTGTTATATATATATATATATATATATATATATATATTTATATAAAGAAATTTGCGTATGTTTCAGGTTTGTCATGGTCTGTTGACGAGAAGTCCTTGAAAGTTGCTTTTTCTTCCTTTGGAGAGGTCAGTGAAGGTACAAATGTTATCCAAAATCAACATCATTTCTACATAGATAGTTGTTTAGCTCTTTTTTTTTTTAGTTTTTAATCTACCTATTCGATGAATTGGCTAACTGAAGAAATTTTAGTTTTTGTTGCAGTTGTTTTAGTTTATAAGTTGTGGGGATGTTGTTGTTGTAGTGAGGATAATGTATGACAAGGAAACTGGTAGGTCGAGAGGTTTTGGGTTTGTCAGTTTTTCGAAAGAAGATGAGGCTATGTGTGCAAAAGATGCCATGGACGGCAAGGTGCTGTTACATACAAGCATATATATATATATATATATTCATAATTAATCCGTTCCATCTTTGTCAATGTTCAAATAGTTGAATCAGTGGGAGGGTTTGATTTGCAGGCATTATTAGGTCGACCTTTGAGGATAAGCTTTGCTATTGAAAGGGTTCGTGGTGGACCTGTTGTTGTCCCTCGCTTGTCAAATGCAAGAGATGACTCTGACCGCAACGTTTGAAGTTGAGCTCCTTGGATGCATGTCAACATGGAGAGATATTCAAGGAAAAAAAAAAATTCTCATCTTCCCAACTGTTTGGAAAAGAAAAGAAATGATTATTAATACAAAATTTTCCTTCTCAAGTGAATTGATGCAACTACCCATTAACTTGCATTTATTTTTCTAGTCCTGCTATACAATTGTGACATTTTTTTTAATCTTTTATGTGATGCTCATAACTTATTGTATTATGATGTTGGTTCTTGATTTTACGTGTTCTATTTTACATAAAGAAACAACTTCTTGAGCTAAAAATAGTATAACAATATTAAGAAATAGTAAACAAATATTTTTAAAATACGTAGTTGACAAAAATTTAAAAATAATGTGTAATTGCAATTGCAATATGGTTTTTCTTCTTGAAAGGGAATATACTTCTGTCTCTCTCCCTCTCTCTTTGTGTGTGTAAAAGTATATTTATAATTTTAATTGATGCAATTTACTTTTGGATTAAACTTATTAATTTTTATGTTTAAAATTAATAAGAAAATAATAATAGTTACTTTTAAAATTAAATTAATTTTGATTTAGATAATTATAAAAAGCAAAGTAATAATACAATATTTATTTTAGGGATAAGTACAAATAAGTATTTTTTAGTATAAGCGTTTTAGCATTGGAGGCCTGTGACTTTTTTTTATGACACTTCAATACTCTATGATTTCATATTTTATTGTACTTGAGTGATAAAATTTATTATAACTCATGATTTCTCTCACTTCTAGCATCCAAAAAATTTATTTTTTATAAATTTAATCAAATGCTCATAATTTTAACATGAATTTTAACAATAGTGCTATTGTTCATAGTGTTTAGAATCTTTTTAAAAAATAAAAATATGAAAAGATATTTTTATTTCTTTCTTTTATTTATGTTATTATTACTACTTAAAACTATCATGAATGAACTTATTTTTTCCTTCTCTATTAAATTGTATTAAAATTTTGATTTTCCAGTGCTTGAGGAGAGAGAAATAAGAAGTTGGAACAAAATTTATCACTTAAGCGCTATAAATATAAAATCATATGGTATTAAAGTGTCACAAAAAAAATTACAGATCCCTAATGCTAAAACACTTAAACCCCATGAAATTTATTAGTATTTATCTTTTTATTTTATTTGTGAAATAAAAATGAAGAAACGAGGAATGTATTTTTTTTTAAGTTTAGTTGCCTCGAGAATGAATATATATATATATA
>CATIWM010084603.1:0-13789 GCA_949671775.1 Mallotus repandus | reverse complement strand
TAAAAACAAATAAACATGCAAATCATGCAAAAAGTGCCTAATTGAAAAAAAACTAAACAAAAGAATCATAAATGTAATTGAACTTACAACTAAACCTAATGCTTTGAGTGCTTAAAACAATGCATTTTTCACACTCATCAGGAATATTCCCTATATTCCATAGCATTATTTGTTCGAAGAATCTTAATAGTATAAGAGAATTGAGTTTTAATCATATTAGCGAATGTAGTGTAAATTTGTGGTAATTCAGAGCGATTTTTCAAAAAATAGATCCATGTAAAACGAGAATAATCGTCAATGAATAACACAAAATAACGAAAACCATTTATTGAAGAAATAGGGGAAGGACCCCAAATGTCCGAATGAATTAAGTCAAAAGGACTCTCTGAAATGGAATTGCTAAGATTGAAAGACAACGCCGGTTGTTTTACAAGCTGACAATGTAAGCATTTAAATGACTCAAATTTTGTAGGTCCTAACAAGCCACGAGAAATTAAAGGCTGAATTTTGCTAGTTGAGGCATGACCAAGACAAAGATGCCATTGATGAATAGAAGAGTTGGTAGTTGTAGCAGCAGACAAAGATTTCTGAGATTTCTGAGGAAGATGAAGAGAGACAAGTTCAAATAATCAACCCACCCTACGACCCGTCCCAAGAATCTATCCCGTTTGTGGATCCTATACCTGACAACAAGAAGGGGAAAAGTTAACATTCAACCCTTGCTCACACAACTGACCAACAGAGATAAGATTGAGGGCTAAATTTGGAATGCAGTAAGTTTCAGGAAGACTAAGATTGGAGGTAGATGCATGACCAGTGTGAGTGATATTCATTTTGCTACCATTGGCAGTGTGGATTGGTGACAGGGAAGAATTCGGTGAGGTGGAAGACAACAGGTTAACATTATTAGTCATATGATTACAACAGGCAGAGTCATAAAGCCAATGTGAGGTACCTGGAGTGACAGACATGGCAGTAGATGAATTGGAAGAGATAACCTGTTTGAATAGTGCTTCAAGATCACTCATGGTGATGGTAGCAGAACCGTCAGTGGCAGCAGCGGAGATAGAAGGAAGGCCAGGCTTTGAGACAGTCTTGGGTTTAAAGACCACACCTTTTGGTCGTGGAGGACGAGTCAGGCAATTCTCAAGAATATGGCCAAGAGCATGACAATATCTGCATTCGATAGTTGGACAATTAGCAAAAACATGACCAGTTTTATTGCAATTCTTACAAGAGTTGAGGCTAGATTTATGATATGAGGAATAAGTAGTCGCAAGAGCAATTTCAGAATTCGAGGTTTTGTCAAGATTGTGGCGAGTTTCTTCAAAAATGATTTCTTGTATAGCCATATCCAATGTAGGAAGAGGATGTCGGTGTAGTAGAGAGGCTCGGACAGCTTCATATTCAGGTCGGAGAGCCATGAGAACTTGAATAAGATGAAGATGGTCTTCACTTATTTTAGCCTAAGACAGTTGATTCCAAATCGGTTGAACTTGAGCAAGAAAATCATTCACATATTGACCAGATTCTTGTTTCAGATTATGAAGTGTAGTTCATAACTGAAAATAATGAGCAAGTCCCATGGTTTGATATCTACTGGCCAAGAAATCCCAAATTTCTTTTGCAGTGTCATAATCATCAAATTGGATGTGAATGGATGGAATAGAGGTGTTGCGAAACCAGGTAATAATCTGATGTTTTTGCTATCCCAATCTTCAAGGTGGTCAGCAAATTTGTCCTCAGATTCATTTTCTTGTTTGGTTGGCTTATTGATATCTCCGGTAACAATACGCCAAAGCTTCCGACCAATTAAAAAACTCTTCATTCCTTGAACCCACAGATTATAGTTTGAACCAGTCAAAACCGTTGCAATAGGTTTTGCAATATTAGATTTCTCCATTTGGAAGTGGAGGTGACAGGGATCTTCAAAAATTATGCAGAACAAGGCACCAAAAATCATGAGCTAAGAACCAGAAATTTTGCAGGAAAGAAGAAGGCTCTGATACCATAATAATGGAAAGCGAATTTTCTGTATTCCGTCTTTCTTTTGTACAATGAAGACTGATATTTATACAAGAGTCAGATAACTATAATAGGAAATAAAGAATAGGAAAGAAAGGCTGTCAATGCCTGTGATATACACATTCTAAAAATACTTCCTAAAATTCTGCCTATTTACATCATAACTGATGCTATTGATTCCTATAATCATGTTAACATGGATGTTTGGCAGCCTTTAAAAAGCAAAATGCGAATTAAGTTAGAAGGTTCAACATAGGGTTGGATAGAATTCAAATATGAGCGATTGCCCACTTTTTGTTTTGTTTATGGCAAAATTGGCCATTCTGAAAATTTCTGTGAGGCTGTGTTTCAGAATAAGTTGTTATTGGAAATGAAGCATTAATTGTTATTGGAAATGAAGTAATTTAGCAGTTGGTTCCGTGCTCCTCTTCGACATACCTAGAACATTTGTTGCAAGAAGACAATGGTTCTACTATGCTGGAAATGCCTACTACTGATCGACTGAACATTAATGGTGGCTTGGGTTCCAATACTTCCGATGGAACAATGATTTCCAATCCAATCTTTGATTCTTCTCATGGCTCGCAGGAATGAGGGTACTGTTGTAATTGCCTTGTCCAATCCTGCACTCCAACAAGTAGTTACAGTTGGTTATTCATCAGAAGACATGGACGGTTTGGTGGTTTTTGATAGGAAATGGCGTCGAAAGGTTATCCACACAGGGGGCAAAGGTATTGGACTGTTTAATGGTTCTTCTAGCTGTGACTCTGTTATTTTTAGGCTAGCTAATATGGTTCTGGACACAGAGTCTAATCATTTGGAAGAGGTGGGACCTATTCTCCAGGCCCACCTTGAGCAATGAGTTGCCTTGCATGGAATTATCGTGAGTTGGCCAACCCACGAATAATTTGGGTTTTAAAGGACTTGGTTTTAACCTATAAACCTAGTCTTTTTTTCCTTTGTGAAATAATGGCTTTATCTGATAGATTGGTTTGGGTAGGAAAGCTGTTGGGTTTCAAGCATACTTTTGCAGTGGATAAGGTTGGCAACAGTAGTGGGTTAGCCCTTCTTTGGGTGGATTGCATTCAAATTGATGTTTTGGGTTCTTGTTCTAATTACATCAACTTCATAGTCAGTCATGACTCTCTCGGCCGATGGAGGTACAATGGGATTTATGGTTGTCCTAAGGTTACATGTAGGCAAGTCTTTTGGCAACTCTTATGTCCCCTTACCCAATCTACTATGTTTCTTTAGTGCATCCTTGGCGACTTTAATTGCATTCTTCATCCTTCTAAAAAAGGGGTGAAGGCACTTATCCTCAATGGTTGTTTACTATTTTTCAGCGTGCTATTTCTGACTGTGGTTTGATGGATTTGGGTTTTGAAGGTAATATGTTCATATAGGAATGTTCCAGGGGTACTGAGTGCTGGGTTAAAGAATGGTTGGATAGAGGCTTTGTAACTGCAGATTGGCTTTAATTATTCCTTGATGCTTCTTTGAAAATTTTGCCTGCAAGTTCTTCAGATCACCTTCCAATCTTCCCGTTTCTCAATAAGTGGATGTATTTGCCTCGTTCTTCTCGTTTCCTATTTAAGAATACATGGTTACAAATTGCTGCTTGTGGTGATATTGTTTCTACTTGTTGGAGTCAATGTGCTGGTGCTGGATTGTTAATGGAACTATCTTTTTATGGACAGAAGCTCTTTGCTTGGGGTCTGGATTGGAACTTGCACTTTAAGAAGCAACTTTCTAATTGTCGATACCGTATGGGTTCTCTTTAAAAGAGGAGGGATTTATAAGGGTTGGATGAGTTTAAGTTTTGTCTTCAATCTTATGAATCCTTGTTATACCAACAAGAAGTTTATTGGCAATAACGAGCCAAATAATTTTGGCTCAAAGATGGGGACTCCAATTCCCGTTTCTATCATTCCTATGCTTCTTCTAGGAAATAGTCGAACAAAATTGATAAAATCAAGGATAATGATGGTGAGCGGCAGTGTGATGAACAGAGAATTCAGAATGTGATGTTAGAATATTTTGGCTCATTTTCATAAGCTCTAGTTCGGTTAATAATGGTTTTGAAGATTGTCAGTCCCCTAAGGCTTCCAGTGCTCATAATGACATGTTATTGGCACCTATTTCTTTGTATGAGGTTAAGATTATGATGTTTAGCATGCATCCAGATAAAGCTCCTAGTCTTGACAGTCTTAACCCTGCCTTTTATAAAAAATTCTAGTATATTGTGGGCGAAGATATAGTGCACTGGTGTTAAGTTACTTATGATTCAGGTTGCAGTGTTCAGTTTATGAATCACACTTTATTGACTTTTGTTCCTAAAAAGAAAATTCCTGAGTTCATGTCTGATCTCCACCCAATTACCTTATGTAATGTTCTTTATAAGATTTTAGCCAAAGTCTTAACTAATAGATTGAAGGTGATTATGCCTCTATTAATTTCAGATTACCAGAGCGCATTTATTTTTGGTAGATCAATTATTGATAATCTAATGTTGGCTTTTGAAATTAATCATTATCTGTGTTGGAAGACTTGTGGTAATGCAAGTTATGCTGCTTTCAAACTTGATATGTCTAAAGCATATGATAGACTTGAATGGGGTTTTCTGGAAAGAGTGTTACGAAAATTTGATTTTTGTGAAGCTTTTGTTGGCAGAATTATCGGGTGTGTCACTTCGGTGGAGTATGAGATTCTTCATAATGGTAATGGTATTGGTCTTATTATTCCATCTCGCGGGTTGAGGCAAGGCGATCCCTTGTCGCCATATTTATTTATTATATCTGCGCAATGTCTCAGTGCTAGACTTAGTTGGATGGAAGCTTAAGGCTTATTACCTGGTGTTTGCATAGCTAGGATAGCTCCCTCCATTTGCCATTTATTCTTTGCGGATGATTCATATTTGTTCTTCTGAGCCTCAGTTCAGGAATGTTCTTATATTAGCACTGTTTTGGATGACTATACGATTGTATCAGGCCAGTTAATCAATTTTTCAAAGTCTGCTTTATCTTTTAGTGCTAACACAGAAGTTAATTTATGAGATGCCATTTCAGCTCATTTTCATGTCCAGCAAGATGTTAGCGTTGCTAAATATGTAGGCCTTCCTTCAATTATTGCCAGGAAGAAGACGAAGGTTTTGTGTTTTATCAAAGATAGAGTATAGCGGAAAATACAACATTGGAGTTCTAAACAGTTGTTTCCTGTGGGCAAAGAAGTTTTACTCAAATTCATTGCACAAGCGATGCCTATATACGCTATGAATGTTTTCCTTTACCTTTGTCAATTTTTAATGAAACAAAAAAGCTTATGAATGCTTTTTGGTGGAGTAATGGTGGCCGGACTGATAGAGGTATCAGATGGACGAGGTGGGAACAACTGTGTTCACTGAAAGCTCAGGGAGGGTTGGGTTTTAAGCATATATGGTGTTTTAATTTAGGTATGTTGAGTAAGCAGGCCTAGAATTTTGTTTTTAAGCCAAATTCTTTAGCTGCAAAGTCGTACAAAGCCCGTTATTTCCCTCATTCTTCTTTTTTAGAAGTCAAATTTGGGTCAAACCCTAGTTTCATTTGGAGTAGTATGTTTGCTACTCAGGAAATCATAAGGCATGGGGCACGTATTCGAATTAGGAATGATGAATCTACAATTGTTGCAAGTGATCCATGGTTGCCTTGTAATTTCTCTAGTATATTTTCGCCTACTTTGTCTCTAGATGTAGAGTTTGCCTTTGTCTCGTCTTTAATGTTGGGGAATCAGTGTCGATTGGATCTCGATGTGATAAATAATCTCTTTAACTCAAGAGACATGGATTTGATATTGAAGATTTCGTTGAGTTTACAGTTTGTCAAAGATACGTGGGTTTGGTTTCCATCTTCTAATAGGGCATTTCTATAAAAAGTTGTTATAGGTTAATTCATGGGAATGTGCTTGGGGTTGGTGGAGAGTTTTGGTCCAAGCTATGGTAGCTCTATGTTCTAGGCAAAGTCAAAATTTTCATTTGGCGTTGTGCCTTGGGTGTGCTTCCAACTCAATCTGCACTTTGAGCCGGACATGTTCGTCTTGTAGAGCAATGTCCAATTTGCTCTTACGGTGCGAATACCTCAATTTATATTTTATATCATTGTCCACCTGTGATAGAATGTTGGAATCACTGTGGTTTTAATATAATTCATATGGGAGATTGTTCTATTTTGGACTGGTTGGTTGAACTCTTTGTATGCATCTGTTGGGCTTTCTGGTCCAATAGGAATTTGGTTGTTTGGCATAAAGCTCGTCAATCAGTTTTTGTTATTTTGAATACTGCTAGGTGGCTACTTTATCAGTGGAGTGCTGTTCGTGGGACTTTTGGATTGGCTCTGTAGAAAGTCCCTCCACATTGTGCTAGTGATGTTGCTTGGACAAGGCCACCAAATGGTTGGGTTAAACTGAATGTGGATGCAACTGTGTTTTCACAATTGAACCGAATTGGTTGTGGGTTTGTACTTCGAGATCAGGGAGGGATTTTAATAGCTGCTGGTTCATCTTCTGTTTTTGGTTCTTATTCTCCCAAAGCACCCGAAGCAATCAGTGTGCAAGAAGCTCTTCAATGGTTAAAAAAATTCGATGTTCAGAATGTGGTTGTTGAAATGGATGCGTTATTAGTTGTGCCCAGTCTTCATTCTTAAGTAGGGAGTTCAAGTTATGATTTAATTCTATCTGATTGTCCAGCTCTTTCTTGTTGTTTTTAAAATGTACAGTTTCACTTCATCAAAAGATCAGCTAATGAGCTTGTGCATATGTTGGCACAAATGGCTCGTTCATCTACTAGTTTTCAGGAGTGGCTCCTTCTTGTATTCTGACTATTTTGGCAAGAGATAGCCTCCCATCTTACTGTAATTATTATATTTCCTTTCAAAAAAACATTTTGCTGATTATGACAAAGGAGATAGCTTTGACGAAACCTTTAGGTTGTATCAGTTATGCGCGAAATGTGGCAAAAACCCATTTGGTCAATCTGGCCTTGGCTTTTTTTTTTTTTTTAAATGATGTCCCTCGTTAATAGCTTATAGAATTATGACATATCCCCTTTGTTTAATTGGTTAGTCCTATAATGAGTATTCTTTCCATTTTAAATTGATCGACAATATGAATTAAATTTTACATTTAGTTAGGAAAGATTTTTGTCATTTTTATGATTCTTTTCGGGTCGAACCGGATTTATCAGAATTCAGTAGGCTTTAAATATTGGTGGCTCAAAAAAAAAAACTCTTAGAAGAAAGTTGCCTTTGTAAATGACTAAAGAGAAGGTAAAGCATATATTGAATGTGTTGAGGTGAAATTATTTATGCCACTATTTTTTATTTCTTTGAACGTGGAAGCCTGAAAACTGGTCTCATGACCCCAAGTTGTGCAAGATGTAAAATATATTTACTGAACTACCATGCTATATTCATATTTGATTTCTTATTTTTATAAACTTAAAATAAAATTTTTTATTTTAGTCCCTGAATTTAAACATTAAAGTAATTACTTTTAGTTCTTAAATTTTTTTTATTATATTGAAAAATACAAGATTAGGATTTGAGCTTGAACTTAAATTTTAGTAATTGCAACGTATAAATTTAACTATCAAATCAAGTAGCAAAAAGTGTGGATATTCAAATGTGAAGAGTAGGGTTCAAACCCCCACCTCCCTTTGCTCTCCCCTCTCATAGTGGGAAATTAACCATTTCAACCAGCTCAAAGAAAATTACTTATTTGCTCATAAATTTATATATTAAGTAAAATTTTATTCCAGTTTTAAATTAAAAAAATGATTTCCGAAGAAATGATGCAAATATTTGTCTATTTAAAATGTAAAAGACTAAAAATTTATATAACAAAAAGGTGGGGAACTATAATATAATTATAGAATAAAATACATATTTTTCAAAAAATTAAATACTATTCTAATTCATTTATCTAAAAATAAACTGAAGATATATATGTAAAATATTTTAAAATATTATGAAATCCTATAATTTATTTAAAATATGTTTCTTCTGATTAGTAAATGAACCTTAAAAATGAATGGGTAAATTTCAAAAAATTTATGACCTTTAGTGCTTTTGATAATTTTGACATATTTTTTTAATTTTGGTAATGTCATTTATCAACTTTTTAATTTTTGCAATTTCTTGTATTATTTGAAAATCAGATGAAACTTTACTGATGCGGCCACTAGAAAAATCTTAGCCGATCCACATAAACACCATGTTAAAACACACCGTTTTGACTATTTACAAAAAAATATACGATCTTTAACATTTTTTGCAATTTAAACACCACCTATATATTGATTTTGACAAATTTATATATAATTTTTTATTTTTTATTTAATTTATATTTTTCAATTGGTGCATATAAAATAAAATATTTAAGTAATAAAAATTCAAAATTAATTTTTTAATTAAATAAAATATAAATTTTATTGCTTATTTTTTTGTAATGAACATTTAATCGATACATTCAAATGGATATGTATTTAGTTATTTTAGATAAAATTATTATTTAAATTGATTTACATATTAAATGAATTTATAATTAAATTATACATAAAATAATTAATGATATATACATTTTTGTTGAAATCAAATCTTTTATTGATGAATTTATAGTAATTAATTAATTTTAATTTTTAATTAATAATTGTATTACGATATTTTAAATGAATAAATAGTAAAGTTTTAAAAGATATATTTATTTGCAGTTTTATGTATAATATAAATATTTTATAAAATAACTAACTACATGTCAATTTGAAGGTATCAATTAAATGTTCATTACATAAAAAAACTTATATTTATTTTAATTAGAAAATTTAATTTTGAATTTTCATTACTTAAATATTTGCTTTACATGCATCAATTGAAAAATATAATTTAAATAAAAATAAAAAAATTATGTATCAATTTGTCAAAATGTATAGATCGTATTTAAATTGTAAAAAATGTCAAAGATCGTGTTAAAAACATATAATTTTCTTATGATGGATTATAATGTTAAAAACATCATAATTAAAATTTTAAAAAGAAGAATCTAGTTTATTCTTCAGAATAAACTTAATTCTCTTATGATTGATAAACACTATGAATAGATATATTAATTTTCTTCCTCTCTTCATAATATATATTAAAAAATAGTACATTTTTGAGTTGTTAATTGTTAATTTTTTGTTTGTTTTATTGCAGTGAACTACTGTATATATACATGCGAGAGCAAGTGACGTAGTGGAAACTTACAAGAACAAGATTGATATATTGCTAGGCGTTGAATCGCGCACAATTACCGCCAAACAATCCTCTAAAACCTATTGAGTTGCGCACAACTACTAGGAATTAGGCATCCAAATCGCACTCAATTTGGGATAAAAATAATCTCTGATTATTAAACAACGAAAACTGTCCCACAATAATGAAAAAGACAAATAAATAGGGATACAAACGAAAACCCTAAAACAGAGAAACAAAATACCAAAAATATCCCTAAAATATCCCAAAAATATACGAAACACGAAATAAAACTTTAAACGGAATTTTAAGGCCCAAAACAATCGAATTAGAGGACAAATTTGGTTTGCAACAGGCATAGCGTGTTGCACCCATTGTAGATCTCTGAATTAGCTTCGATTTGATATCTTGCAGGCCCCACAGTTCATCCCGTGCTAGGAGTTATGCCCCGTTGAAGCCCGCTTGCGCACTTGGGCTCTATCAAACCCATCCATGTACGCCAAGGCCATCTGATCCACATCACACATCTGGCATAAGCACTCGCACATTATCTCTGCTTTCAAATCTGCTATCAACAAACCCCATCACCTAAACAAACCTATAGCTTTGTAAGTTAAAGTAAAATTTTAAAATAAATTTAAAAAATAAAAGAAATGAAATAATTAAAATAATATGGTTGTATATACATGTGTGTTTATGTGTATGATTTTATCTATTAATTACTTTAAAGAATTTTTAATATACATAAATATTATGTGATAAATAAACTACATAGTTCTGGTTCAAAACTGCCTAGTTTTGGATAAAATTTATGTACTTTTGGTTCAAACTAGAACCAAAATTGGTTAGGGTTAGAGAATCTCAATTTTTGTTTACGGACCCGCAATTTTTTTTCTTTTCCCGCTTCTAGCCGCCAATTTTTTCCAAAGGTTTTTGAATTTCCTTTTCTTCCTTCTGTGTTATGATTGATCTTCAAACTAAAACTCTTCTAATTTTTCCTTTGCCCGCTTCTAATTTTCGATGATAGACTTTAACTTAATCGACCGCTCTTCTTCTTCTTCTTCTTCTTCTTCTTCTGCTTTTGTCTTCTGTCTTCTTCTTCTCTTCCACCTTCCGCTCCTCTCCGCTCTCTGAATCAGATTCTTATCTCTCAGGTAATTTTTTTTCCTTCTTTTAATGTTTTGAAGTCTCAATTTCAATTTCTTTTGTCTTGTTTGGTTAAGATCTAGTTCTGTTTTTCTTCGTGTATGATTTTGTCTATTTTTGCTGTATTTTTTTTGTACTATTTTTTAATTTTGTTTCTAGATTTGTTTTTTGGATGTACATTTGAAGCAATCGAATAGGAGAAGGATGCTGTTGTGTTTTAATGAATTGAATGCTGGTAGTCTAATGAGTTGATAAAATGAAGATTCGTAGTTATTAGGAACGTTGTTGCTTGGTTTTGCTTCATCTACAACACTTGCCACTTGTTGCTTTTGTTCCTAATCTTTATTTGATGGGTTGTTAGGATCTGAGTTATTTTCATTATTCAATTTTACGAAATGTTGTACCTTCTTTTTATTTTGTTAATTTTCTATGATAAATAATTGATTTTGGGGGGATTTTGTGCCTGGTATTTGGATGTGTGAATTTATCCATGTCTTTGTGATTCATTATCTCTTCCTCATACCATAGCTTATGTTATCACTGCTCAAGTTTGAGTTTTTCAACTTATTTGACACTTCTAGGTATTTGTCAAATTGTTAAAAGCCAAGGGCTTGAGATATCACAGCCAGCACTAGATCCTGCTAAATCAGAGATACACCAGCAGATCACTGCACGCCTGAGGAGATCAATAATGCACAGGTTCTTATTCAGCTTCTTTATTTTTCAATGATGATAATTCTTTTATCAGTTCCAATTAGCAAATAGCATGTGCACTATGTGCTGCAAATTAGCAGTATTTAATAAAATGCTAGTCTGTTGATAGCTCCTTTGTGGTTCGTTGTTAAATTCTTGATTCAGCACAATTATATGTGCTTTGGAACTAATAACCAGTAGCTGGATTTATGGTTCGTTGGAAATGCACTGAAATTGAACTATTTGATGGAACTAATAACCAGTAGCTGCATGTTGTTCAATTAGTATCTTTATTCAAATTCTTGACAAAAAAAAATCTGTACTATTCTAAGACATTGAATTGAGTGGGGTTAAGGGTTGGTCCAACAAAAAAGAACATTTCCTGGAAAGCATGTGTAGGTTTAAAGAAAACTATTTTTTTTAGCATAAATGGTATGTTCCTTCATGTTTGACTTGAGTTTTAATGCACAGTTTCTAAATTGTAAAATTCATGACTCTTCTTTAGGTCAAAGCCTCAATTACAATTGAATTTATGGAGATCCAATATGGATATGGATATGGTTCATTTGCTTGTTCACAAGTTCACATCTCTTGTTGATGATTGCAGGTCTAATTTCAAGGTAGCTCATTCTTCTTCTTCTTCCTTTTTTTTTAATTTGATTCAGTCTCTTGATTTAGCATCATTGTTATAGCTGGTGGCTTCGTTTTGAGTGAAACTGTACATGAAAAATTAGGAAATTTTTGGAATTGGAGGTGATCAAAGCTTTTTGCTTTTTTCTTTTAAAAAAAAACTTAATTAGCAGCCAGTCTATTGTGGAATCAATCAGTGAAATTATGCTAACTTTCTTTATCCAGAGAACTAGGTTTACTTAAATGATTTTTAGTTTTAAATTTTAATGAAATTTTACCAGGGAAACTTAAATCATGGAACATATAATTATATAATTTGTGCTATTAACAGAGAGAGTTCTTGCTAAACAATTAGGTTGTTGTGTTTCTTTGATTTTATTGGAGAATTAAACCCATGGATTGGTTGGACTTGGACTGTAATTTTTCATCTTTTATGCTAAGTTTACAACACACAGCGGAAAGGAGGTTTAGTTATTTTGCAGTTGTAGGAGATATAAAATGGGCATTAATTTTTTGAAATTGTGATGCTGTGTTGTGTATAATTTGGAGTTCATGTTTAATTATGCTTGTAACTTATTTTATTGGTTGATTTTACTAGCTTATTCTATTATTGCATCATGTTCTAAAATATGTTGGCATTTTATATTTGTGTATATATATTTTTATTTATATATTGCTTTTCATAATTTTAGGTATAGTGTCATCAATAATTCTATTGCTAAAGAAACTTTGAAATACAACATGATGAAGCTTATCTAGAAGTATCTTCAATTTTATATTGATTTTGTATATTTTTATAATATTTTGTATTATATTATTGTGTATAAATATTACAATTGATTGGAAAATTAATTTTATGAAATTTAATTCTTGTGAATTAAATTTGTGTTTTAATATAAAATAAAATAATTTATTTATAATTTAATTAATAATATTAAATAAATATAATTTATTTTAAAATAAAATAATTAGAGAAACAATTATGAATGTTGCTAT
The DNA here is from genome assembly GCA_949671775.1 of Mallotus repandus. Lineage (NCBI taxonomy): Eukaryota > Viridiplantae > Streptophyta > Magnoliopsida > Malpighiales > Euphorbiaceae > Mallotus > Mallotus repandus. The sequence continues at coordinate 1,043 of CATIWM010084603.1, read as the reverse complement.
TTTAGAAATGAATTTTCGATTTCAATTTTGAAAAATAGCAACAGAATTTAGTCTGTTTCTATATGGCAATGAAAAATTTTCTGTTTCAATTTCTAATAAAATAGAAACGGAATTGTTTCCGTTTTTAATTTAGAAATGGAATTTCCATTTCTAAGTTTTACAAAATAGAAATGGAATTAAGTCCATTTTTAAAATAGAAATTGAAAATTCCGTTTCTAAATAGAAACGGAAATATTTCCGTTGCTAATTTAGAAACACAATTTCCGTTGCTATTTTTGTAATATAGAAATGAAAATTTCCTTTATATTTCACAAATTTAGAAATGGAAATGTCGTTTCTATTCCATCGCTATTTTTTAGAAACGGAATTTATTCGTTGCAAAAATTAGAAACGGATATGAAAATTCCGTTTAGAAAGGAACTTTTTTGAAACGGATTTGGTTGTTTCTAATTCGTTTTTTTCTTGTAGTGGTACATCCTCCACTTAGCCTGTAGCTGGCTTCGAGCAAGCAACGATGCATAGTTTAATAGTTTTTCTGTAGCCACCGAGTGTTTGAAGAGGTACTACTCCTTATTAGAGCGAGAAAGACAGTATGGAAGAAAGGAAGTACTGACTGGACTGAGTTAAAGAGGAAGTATTGTCCACATTGACAATAATACAGGGAGGATTTTATATTACACATGGCATAAACTATCTTTGTCCTTAAAGGGGCATCCCCAGATTTCACAAGGCTTTCCTAATGAAGGTACTTGACTGGCACAAGACATAGAGGTGTCTTCTTAGAGACAGTAAGACTAACACCAGTTTGCTCTTCCATGTTGATATCTTCCTTCTGCATCCCGTCTGGCAATTTCCAATCAAAACAGCGGACAAGATTTGCAAGTACAAGCTCTATAGTTATAGTTCCCAGGCTCATTGCAACGCACATTCTTCTACCAGCTCCAAATGGCAAAAGTTCAAAATCTTTTCCTTTGAAGTCAATGGAGCTATCAGCAAACCTTTCCGGGATGAACTCTGAAGGATCTTTCCAGTACTTGGGATCA
>CATIWM010084599.1:0-10099 GCA_949671775.1 Mallotus repandus | reverse complement strand
TTTTATAATTAGTCAAATAAAAAACTAATATTTTTTAAATCTGTGTCGAACACGGTTAAGACTTAATTTTTGTAGAGAAAATAGCTATGATGTTCAACCATACATGTAGAGATTATAGCTAGTTGAATAATTTTTATGTTCGAGAGCTAAAAGTTAAGATTAACAAATCGAGCATGTGAATAAGAGATAATAGGTTGGCTGCAAAACAAACCAATTAGTGAAAGAATATAGGATTCAATTGATGGTATTATTGTCCCAAAAATATAATATGTTAGTAGTGAAATTGTTGCTTCATTATTTGAGATAGGGAAGCCAGGACAATGGGGCCTGGGTATGCAACACGAGCCCCTTCAGGGCACTCCATTACACCAATTTGAATGCGACAATCTGTCCAATATCCATCCATCTCTTGTATGTACATGTTGTTGATCCTAGTTACTAGAAACATATGTACAACAATTTGAATGTGGCCATCTATCCAATATGGAAAAATCCATCACTTGGTCCCTTAACTTTTAAGATTTATTTTATTGAATCCTTAAATATTTATTGTGTTTTATTAAGCCTTTTACTATTATTTTTATTTTATTAAATCATTGTACAATTAATCATTAAGGACTTTTGAAACATAAAAAGATTAAAAAAAGGAAAAACTCATTATTTGGTCCCCGGACTATACGAGTTTTCCATACTTGATATCTAATAATTTATTCTAAAGAATTGAGTCCCTCAACTTTTATTGTTTTTTATTTTCATCATTTTTTCACTCAGAATGCCAAACTGAAGATGTTATCATCTTCTGTTTAGTTTTAAAAGCACATCTCAACCAATTATTTGTTGTAAGTTTGATAATTTGAACTTAATTTCATTGTTGATTGTGAGCTGTATCAAGATATTGATGCAAATTGTTTGTTTTTAACAATTGGTTTAGACATATTTTTTGTTGAGATGTGCTCTTATAACTCAACACAAGACGATAGTATCTTCAATTTGGCATTTTGAGTGAAAAAGGATGAAAATAAAAAAAAAGTTGAGAGACTCAATTCTTCAGAATAAATGATTAGGGATTAAGTGTGGAAAATTTGTATAGTCCGGGGACCAAATAATGAGTTTCTTTAAAAAAAAAAAGAAACCTTTAATGCTGTCAATGTTTTAGTTAACTAATAATATACTATTTAAGAGAGAACTGTTTTGGTAGCATCATTATAAATTAGAAGCATTCTGTAATTGTACATCACTTTCTTTACATTAATATCATATTCATTTACAATCACACAAACGCCGTCACATACCACTACCACCATCGTCAACACCACCTTCACCATCGAGACCAAATTTGAAATCTCTCATACTAACTAAATTTATCATTTCTTAGTTAAAAAAAAAACAACACAAGATCGAGAGCTGGAGAAATTTCTCATTCCTGACATCCTAGCAAGAGCTAGGGAAATTGTTAGATGGCATCGGGTTCTGTCAACTCCAAACACAGTGAAGTACAATAACAAATGGATTAGCGGGCTTCCACTAGAGCCTAGGTGGATTAAAATTAACACTGACAGTTCGGTGAGGTTTGATTTGGATCGAGCCTATGTAGGAGGCTTGGCAAGACACTTCAATGGAAGATGGTTAGCCAGATTTATGGTAAACATAGGAACATACATCATCATCGGAGTTGAATTGAGGGGCAACACCAGGGACTTACTTTGCCGTGGAACTTGGGGTTTCAAAGGATGGTGGTTAAAACTGAGTAGCACAACAATTACCATGATTCAAAGTTTTGATAGAGGACCTCACGCTCACACAAGCACCATGGCAGACATCAGAAATATGTTAATTAGGAGTTGGGAGGTTCAGCTGAATCACATCTACAAGGAGGCAAATGTTTGTGCTGATACAATGGTTAATGTTAGAGGAGTTACATATTCCCGATCTGTTTTGATATAACTGCTTGGCATTTGCCACCTTTTATTTCAAAAAAAATAACAGTGTCAAAACAACACAATGACACAAAAACAACATCAAAAAATAAGATATTATAAAATGAAAACAAATCAAACAGATGATTTGATTGTATTTGAGGCTTAAAATCGAATGGTCTGTTTGCAAAAGCAACACACACTTGATTGAAATTGAAGAGATCGAAGCTTGTGAAGTTCAAGAATGTTGTTTTGGTATGCGTTCAAAGAAGCGGCAGTTAGTGAAATAAAAACAAATTACTCGTTGATTTTTTCTTAGTGTTTCAAAGCATAGAATGGAAGAGAAAGGGGATAGTATGTCAAAGACTTCTAATTGTATTAGAATTTTGCAAAAAAAAAAATGAAGATGGAACAAAAAAAAAGCTACACTAAAAAAAAAGATTAGATGAATGAGGTTTGCGTTAAAAGAGTTGAAATATTGAAATATATGGGACCCACCTTACTTATATTTTAGCTTAAATTTAGGGCTAAAATAGTATTTGGCTCCTTGAGTTTCTTCCCAGTGTTAAACCCACTCTCTTTTTAACCGTGAGTGTATTTCACACTCCTATTTTCTATTACAAAAGTCCTCAATAAAATAAAAATAATAATATAAGGACTTATTAATAAAGGTAATAAATAAATAGAGGCTCAATAGAATAAATCATGAAAGTTCAAGGATTTATTAATGGGGTTTTCCATCCGATATCCATCCATCTCATATATACACTAATTTGAATGTGACAATCTATCCAATATCCCATCCATCTCCTATTTGTACATGTTGTTAATCCCATTACTAAGAACATATAAATAAGGGATAATGACCTCACAAGTCTTATAAGTTTTAATGACCTCACAAGTCTTATAAGTTTTCAAAATTTGTAATCAAGTCTTAATTTTTTTTGTTTTGATTGAGTCTTAAAAACTTTTAATTATTATCACGCCAGTCCATTTTATGTCAAACAGAATGGACTGACATGGATGATATACCCCACCCAAACATAATCCCTGTATCTTATTTATTTAAGAAAAAAAATAAAATAATGGTAAAAATATCTAATTGGAATTTGTTAAAAAAATATGTAAAACGTGCTTGCATTTGTGCTCTTGAAGAAAAAGATATAATCTATCACTTTGTGATTTAATATATATTTTAAAAAGAATTATTGGATTTTATTTTACTCTATAAATCAAACCTCATTGGATTCGGTCAAAATAAAATTCATTGGATTGGATTATAGTTCTTGTGTTTCTTCATTGCAAGTGCAACTTTCTTGAAGGTGGGTGTTTTCTTTTTTTTTTTTGCACTTGTTGTTTTAGTCTTCACCTTTTTTATTTCTTGAATTTTTTTAACATGGGTATTTGTGGACAATCTTGGTTCGTGCAATTTGTTTATGCTAATACAAGAATGGCTATAAAGACTAATGGTTTCATTAAAGGGACTTTCACTGATGAGCTAAAGAAAATTCTTCAATCTTTAGGGAGATGTGGTCAAGGATACAGGCTCTTTATTAGGGGTGTACCGAACCCAGCCAGTCTAAATTTTTTAGGCCGAATCGAGCTAGAATGATGGAATGGGTTGGAGCTAGTTCAGTTAGAAGTCGATTCGGTCAACTCGGAAGGTAGAAGATCGGATTATGGGCGACGGGTAGGGGTGGATTTCATTAAGCTGACTCATCCGATTTTTTGAAATACCCCTACACCAAAATGATGCGTTTAACCTAGGTGTATATACATCCTAACACCTTTAAGTCTTAATGCTAATTTCATTAACCCTCACCCTCATTGCCTCACTCTCTCACCCTTCCCTCTGTTCTCTCTCAATTCTTGAATTTCTCTCTACACATTCAAAACTCTAACCTTAATTTCTCTTCACTGCTGCCACTATCCCTTCAATCTTTTTAGTTCTTAGTACCATTCTATACTTACGAAACCCTTTTCCCTCCACAGTTTGATCACTCTGTAGCCCCTTTACTGTAATAACCCTATATGTCCATACAAATGAATCAATATCTAATCTCAAGCTTCTATTCTCGTTATTTCATCTTCTCTATTCTATTAACCTAAAAAAATACATTTTAAAACCACTAGTGACAGAAGAATCTCCTTTTTTATTTATTGATCTCGTAATTTTTTAATTGTTAATCCTTTTTGTGTTTATTATGTGTAAATATGCTAGCTTTGTGTTTTTTTTTTGTTGATGGATTTTGTATAGGAGTTGTTTAGACATTTTTGTAAAGGTTTAATAATTTTTATAAATGTTGCTGGTTTTTTTTAAATGTTAATGGTTTTGTTTTTTTATGATTTTTCTATCTTTGTGTTAAATGGTTTGATTTTTAAACATGCAGACGGTCAAGAACAATTTTTTTTTTGTATTTTGTTTGTTTTGATTGCAAAGTTGTTTAGAAACTATAGATTTGTGTTTTTTATGGTGTTTTAAAAACATGTAGGTTAATTTTTGTATATTTAATAAGTTTTATAGGCGATTACAATTTATATTGGCTATTGTTCTTCAGATCTGTCATTTTTGTGTGTTTATTACATATTATTGTGCAATTTATTAACATTGCTACCTTATTTTAATTTTTTTTTTTCATATTACACTTGCATAAGCCTCAATTTTTTGTTTAATATGGAAATAATTTGACTCTGTGACTGTTAATCATATTGATGAGTCTCAGAGTATTTAACTTAGTCTGATTTGTAGTTTTTTTCATATGTGACTTTGTCAAATGTATGGGTTAGTTAATATTTGACTATGTCAATTGATTTTGTGTCTGTTAATTGATTCTGTTGATAAAAAAAAAATACACTAATGAGTCTCTGATTCTTTAAGTGAGTGTGATTTTCATTTGTGTTCATATGTGACCCTGTTAATTGATTTTGTTAGTTAAAATTTGAGTCTGTCAATTGATTTTGTATTTGTTTATTCAATTGAACAATTTTAGTTGATAAAAATCAACTGAACTCAATTGGTGGAAGCACAAGTTGCTATAAGACTCTTCTATCACTTATGATTTAAAAAAAAATTGGTAGAAGCATTATTGCTTGACTTTAGTTCCCGCACACTACAGAGCCACACAAATTAAAGGTCACTTGCTCAATTCTTGTTCAATTACTTGTTTATATTAACTATTTTAATTATGATACTTGTATATTATCATTTTTTAATTATTGTTACCTTATGGTTAACTATGTAAATAGAACCTGAGGATACTAATATTGTGCCTTGAGAAAAAGAGGTGGAAGCACAATAAAAAGATCAAGTAGACAGTTCAACTGCTGCTGAAAAAAAAGAAAGGAGATCGATTCTATAAGTAAAGTCTTGGAGCATTTTGAGAGGGTTAAGGACAATAAAATGGTTACTCAAAAAGGTAAATGTATTTACTGTGCTCAGTTTTTTAATGCACATTCTAAAAGGCATGGAACATTTTTTTGAGAAACCATAATCTTACTTGCACCAAAGCGCCATATAGTAAAAATACCAGGCAAACTTTGCTCACTTTAACACCTAATAGTGTGGAAGCATGTGAATCTGAATTTGTGTGTGTGTGGGAGGGGGGGGGGGGGTTTGGGACTTGGAAATTTGACTAAGACCTCATTAGAAACAAACTTACTGAAATGGTTATAATTGATGAGCTACCTTTCAAGTTTGTAGAAGGGGAGGGCTTTCAAAAATTCATGTTTTCTTGCTACCCTAGATTCAAACTCCCTTCTCAATGGACAGTCAGTAAGGACATTTATAGTACCTACTTGGATGAGAGATTGAAATTGAAATTTTTTTTAAAGACCACTATCAAAGAGTTAGTTTGACAACTAAATCCTAAACCTTTATTCGGAGGCTTAATTATATGTGCATAACTACACATTTTCTAGATGATGAGTGGAGGCTTCATAAAAAAATTATCTCTTTTATTCCTGTAACTTTCCATAGGGGTGAGTTTATTCCTAAGGTATTGGAAAACTACTTGCTTTATTGGGGTTTAAAGAATGTGTTTTCTATAACGACAATGCCTCTTTTAATGATACATCAATATACTATTTTAGAAAAATATTTCTTTCTTGGGGAACAACTGCTACTAGATCTAAGTACCTGCATGTTAGGTGCTTTGCATATATTTTGAACTTGATTGTATAGGATGGATTAAAAGAAGTGTTAGCTTCTATTAAAAAAGTTAAAGAGGCAGTTAGGTATATTAGGAATAGTTCTGTTAGATTAAGGAAGTTTAAAGAGCAAACAAATTTGGTTGGGATTGATTTATAGGCTTCTCTATGTTTAAATGTGCCCATTAGGTGGAATAGTACCTATGTCATGCTAAAGACTGCTTGTTTATATGAAAAATTCTTTAACAAATATGATGAAACTGAGTTAGCCTTTAGGGTAGATTTAGCTAATGAAGTCCCAGTTATTTTTTATTGGCATTATGTTAATGCAATGGTGGAATGCTTGAAGCAGTTTTATGAGATGACATTTAGAATCTCTCGTTCTAAGTATGTCATTTCTAATACTTTTTTTAATGAAGTGTCTGATTTATATTGTGTCCTATCTGAATGGATGAAATCATCTAATGATAGCATGATCAATATGGGCATCAATATGAAAGCAGAGTTTGATAAATATTGGGGTGATATTGAGAAAATGAATTTTCTTATTTTGTTTGCCAAAAATTTGGATCTAACGTCCAAACTTGATTATTTGGTGTTCTCATTGGGTCACATGTATGGGGAAAGTAGAAGCAAACTTTTTAATCTTGTGAAGGCATCACTGTTTGAACTCTATAAGGACTATAACGAAATTTATGGTTCTAATGTTGCTATTGGATCTGAGTGTCAATCCCAATCTACTTCAAAAAGCCTTAAATATGCTCATTCTAATGTTGTCCCTTCTACTGCCACCAAGCCTATGTTTGTCTTAAAAGCAAAATACTAGAAACATAAATTGAAAAGTGGACTTGGTGGTTGTAAACAATTTGAATTGAAAATATATTTGAGTGAAGCTGTAGTAGAAGAGGATGGCCTAGATGTGTTGAGATGGTGGAAGCTAAATTGTGAAAGATTTTATATTCCATCTCATATGGTTAGAGATATATTAGCAGTCTTAATCTCAATAGTTGCATCTAAATCAACTTTTAGTACAGGAGGCAAAGTTCTTGATTGTTTTAGGAGTTCTTTAACTCTTAGAATTGTAGAAGCCCTCATTTGTACCCAAGATTGGATGAGGTTGTCCAATAACATAATTTTACTTGAAGAGGCAATAAATGATATTATAAATGTTGAAAAAGGTTAGTACAAGCATCTGTTTTAATATATATTTTTATTTTAGTTTTAAACAAAGTATTGGTACTTTCTAATTTCTTTTTACTTATGTTATTTGCATATCTACCTTAACAGGGTAGTGACCCTTCGTTGACTTCAACAATTCCATCTGCATCCTACTTTGTTAGCTTTTTTTTGCTAACAACTTCAATAAATTAACTCATTCCCACTCTGACTTAATTGTTTATATGCTATCTATATATGTAGACATTTCAGTTGTGACCAACCTGTCCGACATGTGACCAACTCTTTTTTTACGGTTGTTGTTGCAGTCTCATTAGGTCACTTGTTTAATTAAATCTAAGGCTTTGCCTATTTTATCTGTCTGTCTGCTGATTACTTGCTGTGCCTATATGAGATTATGATTGTGAATTGTACATGTGACCAACTTGTTCATCAAGTTATTGTTGTTATCTTCACTAAGTCATTTTATTATAATATAAGACGATGATGAAGCTTTCACCATAGTATTTGATTTAAAAGAATACTTGCTTAAGTTTCATTGGTGACATATTTATCTTGTTGCCTGAAATATGGCATATTCTTTTACATAACATGACAAAATCTCTCTGAGACTCATATAAATTGCCTGCTAGCTATGTATTTTAATTTTCTTATCAACTTCTGCTATTTTGCATGCTATATTTGGGTGTTGACTTTTAATCAGTTTCTTGTTGCTTGCTATGAAATTGGTAACATGTTGCTTCTAATTTCTGTTTTTGGTTACTTCTAATTTATGTTTTTTGTTTCTTGTAATTTGTGATGAATTTGAGGTAATGATGATGTGCTTCCACCTCTTCAATTTTTAGTTTTATGAATCCCAATGTGCTCAAATATCTTTGGTCATAAACAAGCAGACTTTTTTCTACCTGCTGCCAGATATTTGATATCTTGTTTTCTTTGACTGAAATATTTAGACTGAGCCTTAAATTCATACTTATTTGATTGGCATTTTTTGTCCAATGAATAACATTAATTTTGATTAATTGACATTGTGTTTTACAGGATATACTTGCTCACTTCTCAATTTTTTTATTGCTGCTAGTTCTATACAATATTTGACACTACACATATACAATTTCTGTAAAAAGTAGTTAGAACACAAAGTGGTGGAAGCAAACAATGTGGTAAAAGCTTTATTTTTTGCAGTAATTATCCGTAACATCAATACCCACTTGAATTGTTTAGGCAATATGCAGATTCTTTTTGTAAATGTAGTTCTAGACTAGTATAGATCTTACATTATTTTGTATGTAAAAGGCTAGAAGCCTATCTTAATTTTGTAAAAATTATGGACACTCAAATCTAAGCCCGTAAATTTGGGTGGTGGAAACCCATTGTTTTGTATGTAACCTTTTATATACATCTTAGCCCATTATTGATGGGCCATTACGAGTAAAAAATATGAGTATTATACTATTATTTTGAGTTTAATTGTATGTCAAAGCCTACTAAATCAAGGCCTAGTCCAAGTGGCCCAACCTGAACTCTTAAACTGATTCACTCGATGTTTTTAGGTTACCCGACCTATCGGTTATTTACCTTAAATCGGCTCTGTTCGGTCACAATTTCTTCTTCCGTTAAACCAATTGGATTAGCATTTAAGGGGTCCGACCAAACCTGACCGATGCACACCCCTACTCTTTGCAGGTTATACCATTGAAAGGAGCTATGACTAATGAGGTTTTTCGAATAAATTGGCCTCCAAAAAGTGGTGATGTTACTTGAAAGTTGATGATTCAAAATTATAGTGAAAGTGTATGTCAAAACATGGACGAGGGCTTAGACTTTTTGGCCGATTTATTGATGGCCTTGATCCTTGGAGACGAGAAGAAGAAGAAGAGTTGGTACAGATGCATAAAAGTGTGTTTGGGTGGGGTCATATTATCTATGTCAGTCCGCCATTCTATTTGACATTACAGAGAAGGATCAATGTAATAATAATTAAAAGTTTTTAGAACTCAATCCAAAAAAAACAAAAGAACTTGATTGCAAATTTTAAAAAATTATATATAAAACTTGTGGGTTATTATTGGGTTAAATGCAACGGTGGTCACCCAACTTTACACTTATTAGTCACCCAACTTTAAAAAGAAACTGTGAAAGTTTCTTTTTAATAACCCAACTTTGATTTTGTTTTAAAAATGGTACTGTTAAAAAATTTTACGCCTTTCAATTTCTTTTAAAAACCATTTTAATTCCTCAATCTCTTTATTTTTTCAATTTAGTCTGAAAATTATAAAAAATTTGAAAGTTTACTTCTACTAGACTTTGATACCTCTCATGACGAGTCTGCTCTTACAAGGTAGAATGAAAATAATTTTCAAATTTTTTCTTATTTTCTATAAATATATAAAAAAATATGGACTTACTTGCAAAAAATCGTTAATTGTGGACTAAAATAGCAATTCTAGATTGTTCAAGTGCCAAATTTTTTTTTAAGTTATTGTTATGAAACTAAATCAAAGTTTGGTATCTAAAAAGATACAAATAAAAATTTGGTAACTGAATTGAAACAAAACTAAAGTTCAGTACCCTCCCATGCATTTGACCCGTTATTATCCCTATAAATAAACATAATTGTTTCATCAAAAAGCATCAGCAGGCAGCTCTAAACCCATGTTTCTCCCTATCACTTTTGGTGGTTGCTTGCTTTTCAAGAGAGCATTTTACTCTTAAGCCGTTTCACTTCTTCCTCTAAAATCTGAAATATCAATTAAAAATACCAAATCAGCACAAATAAACAACTAAAGCATTGTTTGTTATCTGCATTATTATAATATATATATAAATGCATCACCAATTGTGGCATACCAAGAGGCGCT